>MU225234.1:1128927-1152660 GCA_018584345.1 Thuja plicata | reverse complement strand
CCAACCCTGTTAAAGGTTACAATAACACACTGCTAGGTGTGACCTGGTTAAAGGATTTAATCACCCTGTCAGGAGTGGCCTTATTAGAGGACTTAGAACATTCCACCTGAATGTCACCTTGTTAGAGAATTTATACAAATGACTGTTAGGTCAAACTTGTTAAAGGATTTAACTGATATAATGGTTAGAAAGTATTCAGCAGTTGTGATCTGATACATACAACTTACTTTGCAAATTTAGATCCAATTACATCTTTGATGTTAACTCACTAGATAGCCTACATTGTCATTTCAACCTTCTGATCTGCATGGAAATTCGTCAAGCAATCACACATGCAACTCTCTGCTTCTGTATTCATCCTTCTCTGCTAGATCATGCTAAATAGTAAATCAACTATGCAACCCTTTTGCATACTTCACATTCAGCAGCACACCTCTTGCTTTTCAAATGAATAACCCCTTGAGGTTATCATATACCTCTCTTTCTAGGTCAAATAAATCTTTTTCTGCTTAAACAAGATCATAGATCTTAGGTTAGTTCAGATCCAACAGATCATTCCATCTTTGCATTACATTTACTTCTCCAAAGTAGTCTCTAATTAAATGTTGAAACCATGCATTAATTATGGTTACCCATACATTAAATGATGTGGATCAATCTTTAGTTAACATTACATATCCCAATAAAATTAACTAAGTTAGCCAGAGATCTCAAATCTCAACATTAATCCAATTACTATAAGTCGGTCAACATCATTGTTTCCACTCGGCAATTTCAATGGTGCTCGGCATTGAACTTTTGCTCATCACAAGCAACTTCACTCAGCACAAGAAACTTTGCTCAGCACAAGCAACTTTTCTGATCATAAGCAACTTTTCTCGGCACAAGCCAAACTTGCTCAGCACAGAATAGCCAGAAAAACTATCTTTGAAAGATAAACAACTAATTGCTTTGCCAGAGTGCCAACTGATCAAGTACCCTTTTAATTGCCTTAACTCAACCATTCACTTGGTCTTCTTGTTAAATCTTCTTCATCATCAGTAGATATGGTACTCAAATAGATAATAATAGTCTCACTAGTTAAGGTTTGACATCAATGACAAAATAACAATTGCTTGCATTGTCACTTTCCAACAAAAAGTACTTTTTCTTGTCTTTTTCCAACACTTTTTCCATAAGCTTAATGAAGAAAGGACTTTGCATAGATTCATTAACCTTTTCATTAGTTAACTCCTCATCAGTAGTGTCAATGTTTCCCCCATTGTTATTATTGTTCAACCCTTGATTGTTAGGGTCAATGTTTGCTCCTCCATTGGTATTGTTGTTGGATCCTTTGTTGTTAGGATTAGCATTTCCCCCTCCATTTTTGTTCATATCCTTGTTTACATCATTGATTTGATTAGGATCTATATGACCAAATGGAAAATACATTGTTGGTTATGTTTCCTTGATGGGTTCTTGTAAAGGTCTTAAAGAACTAAAAGGATCACCCGGAAAAGGACACTCTTGCCTTAGATAAGACCCGTCTGGTTATAGGGTAGTCTTAATGTAATGAGATTGAGTAAAAACTGGCATTAACATAAATCAAGTGAAGATCCTAGGCTTTTATCTCACTTAAGTGATCAATTCGTGGATGATTTTGTAAAATGTCCAATAATGGTAGATTCTGATCCAGTTGAGTATACACAGAGATAGAACGTTCAAAAGGGTATCCAAAAATGGAATTCTCTTGTTTTTAAACCCTCAGTATATATCCACTATTTGCCCTTTTTTTTTCTCGGTGGCTCTTTCTTGTGTGTAGGCGGCCTTTAATTGTTGATACATGGTCACTGGAATTCTTGTATGCGGTACTTTGTAGTTAGCAGGCGACATTTTCCTTATGATAGGCGATTTTAAATTGTTGACAAATGACACTTTCCAGTGGCTTATGTGGCTTTTAAATGTTTACAAGCGGTGTTTCAAAGTTGTAAGCGGTCCAGGATAGTTTGTACATGGTTTTTAATTGTTGGTATGCGGCTCTTTGCTGATCAAAGTTAAAATTGTCAATTTTTTTGTTATTTTCTGGATTTAAAATTTTAAAAGCTTTGATCAAATTTGTCAAAAAAGAATATTGCATGAAAATAGAGTACAATCTCAACACACACACATCAAAATTGTACCATATTCCTAAGACAACACTAAAAGTGTATGTTCTCAGATGTTTTTACGGGCATGCACAAGAATTTCTTCCAAACATTCTACCTTAGAATCAAACAAATTTGGCTTTTAACAATGGCTCTACAAAGATAGGTTTGCTATTTTATTAAGGTTTTCAAATCACTTCCATTCTAAATCTTTCCAAGATCCTTTACCCCCTTGTGGGCTTCCCACAAGCATGAAAGTATGATTTTGCGCAATCACGAAGGACTACTAGAGGAAGTGAGGATGGCTTGCACAAGGTTTAGTCACTTTTTGATAAAGGTAAAGTGCATTTATTTATAGTGGGTCAGACGACATTGCAAAAGAAGTGAATATCTCCCACTTTGGGTCATTTCCTCTCATCGTCCTCGTAAGGAAAATCTCGAGAGGTAGGCCCTTTAAAGCTCTATTTTAGCTAACATGTATATGGAAAGAAAGAAATGAACTTGGTCCAACAAATTTGGGAGTCTGATTCACTCAAAGAGTGAAGAGCATATCCCTATTGTCTTCCTTTGTTCCAAACACCTCAAGCAAAAATTGTTCATTTTCAACCTCTTGACAAGGAGGTTCTTAAAATTGAGATGTGTGGTTTAATTCCTTATCCTTTTCTTTGCACTAAATTGACTTTGCATGTTTGGATTTCTGATTCAGTTCGAAAAGTGAAGAGCATATGTCTAATGCTTGTTCAATTTAGACAATTAGAAGGATTTTCCTAATTACTAGATTTAAACGAAATGCTACAATTTAATCAATGCAATTTTATCAAGATAAATACCTCATTTTTAAAGTTAGGAAAGGCTAGGCATATTTTTGATTGATTTGTGCTTTATTTCAACTCACCTAGTGGCGATCGTTCACACTCCGGCTCCTCCAACAATTTAGTCAACACAAATGAAACAAAGTGAAGAAAAAATTAGGAAATAAAATGACAATTTCCCTCCAAAAAGCTCTTTTAAAATCAAATTTTTCAAATCAAAGCTTGAAGAAATAAGAATCAAAATCAATCAAAGAGTAGGAAACTTTTCTCTATAAGCAAAAAACACTTTAATATAATGATCATAGAGGTTTTCTTCTTCAAATAAACTCTCTAAGAGATTAGATGCATGTATTTTATTATCATGTTTAGTCTTAATCCTTACCTCTTTGCTAGGCCTTGTGACTCATTTCTCTGTTTTCTACACTTTTGGGTGATTTTTCATCAGTAGCAAAGAAAAACACAGAGAGTCAAAACAGTGAGTAAACCATTAAAAACTTAATTTAAAGAAGAAAGGCCTACATGGCATTTAATAGCTAATAAGGTACATTTAACTGTTACTATGTGTAAATAAAAAATTTCAAAGCGGCTTTTAAATCTTAAAAGGCGGCTAGGGAAAATCCACAAGTGGTCAAATAAAAATGACAGGTGGCACAGAACATATAAAATGTGGTCAAATGTTGCTGGAACGTGGCTCTTGTAAGTTCACAGGCAACACACTTTATCTTGCAGGTTACACACTTTATCTCATAGGCGGCCAACTTTATCTCATAGGGGGCGTAAGAATGAAAAACCGAGATGAAAGAAACTTTGTACGTGGCGCTTTAATGCTCACAGGCAGTTCTGAATGCTTCGTAGGAAGCTCTTCTCCTATTTTCCTACAAAATAAAACAAAGAATAATGCAAAACACACAAAATATCAAGATAAAAATGTTAGAAATGAGGCCTAAATCCCTACGGTAGGCACCATTTGTGTGTGTGAGATTACACCTTCATGAAATTAGGATTAGTAACAACAAGTCTATGGAAAAAAAATGCTATTTAATCTAACAATTGAAGTTAAACCCATGACATCTCATGGTTCTCTATTTAAGATTTGTTAAGAGAGCTCTCAGTCTTAATCTCTCTCAAGGACAATCCTAGAACGAGAAGAAAATGATAAACATGCTCTAATCTAGCTCAAATGCTCCAAGATATGCTATAAAATCAACAAATACTTCTAAACATGATATTCTAAATGCTATGAAAATGATGAAATACTATCAAAAGCTCTCAAATGCTTTTCAAATGCCTATAATAAGGATTCTTTGCTCTTGAAATTCTTGGATCCCAAACACAAAGAAAATGGCTTGTATTTATAGCAATTTCCCAAGGGTAGGGGGTAGAGTGAGTTGATCATGATCAAGCCTTGGTTGAGTACAAAGCTTTGAGGTGTTTTCAAATGGAGGGAAAATTGAGTGGTTGTCCTCAAAGAAATTAGGAATTATATAATTCAATCATTTAATTAATTTAGCCATGTAAGAGTGAATGGGTTGGATTTGATTTTTTTGATTTAAACTATACAATCAATTGATTAAAATGAATTGCATAATTTTGATTAATCCCTTTTAGGCTTGAATTTAATTATTTGATTTCATGATTATTTAATCCTTTGATTAAATTTGATTACTGTCCACTTTGCTTGATAAAAGTCGATTTGATTTGATCCATTTTAAAGTATTGAGATGAGATTTGAGGCAATTGGCTGAGATTTACAATTTTGAATGCTTAAGATACACCTGGTCAAATTTAGGTGTCTACAATTATCCTTTAGTAATTAATTACAAAAACATAAACCACAAAGAAAATAACATGTACATAGATAACACCAAGATTTAACAGGGAAACCCAATATGGAAAAAACCACCAATTGCAACTAGTTACTATTTTAACTCTTCTGAAGTGAGCCCTGTTAGGAGCCAAACCTGTTAAAGGTTACAATAACACACTATTAGGTGTGACCCTGTTAGAGGATTTAATCACCCTATAAGGAGTGGCCTTGTGAGAGATCTTCAAACACTTCAATGTAGAAATGTCACCTTGTGAGAGGATTTACAAAAGACTGTTAAGTCTACTCTGTTAAGAGATTTTGGTTAACTACTACAATTGTTAGAGAGTAACAATGGATTGACCTATTTTTTGAAGCAATTGTATTTTCTGATTCAGATCTCTTTTTCTGGTTTTATAACTGGATCCTTACTATTCAAATATTCTATTGCAGCTCTGTCTATTTTGTCCTTAATCAGAATCTCATCTGATTTTGCCTTCACCCTTCATATCACAAACACATACTTCTTTTTCTTACACACACTCATTCAATCCACACTTGACCTTATATATATATATATATATATATATATATATATATGATGAGCCTTGCCAAGTCGGCTTGAATAAACTTTCAAATAAATAATAAAACTTAAGTCTGTCGACTGCATATAACCAATTAAACATAAAATATAAACTGATGTTAGTCGGCTGACACTGAATGCTTAACTCGGTCAACACTATAATCCTTCAATGTCCGACCATCACTGTAATGCCTGAGTAAACTCGGTTAGAACTAAAAATTAGTTTTGTCTTCTTCAATGCCCGAGAGAGCTTGGCATACACTGTCTATGCTCGGATAGGATTAGACATTTGTGTAAACATCACTACATGAATGAAAATACACAATTGAATAATTGTCATCAACAATTTTACCCTAAGTTGATGTAATAATTTTTTTAAATGTTTAAACATACACTAACAATAAAAATATGGAAGCGAGTACAACCATAAGTTGAAATGTCAATGTTAACATATGATAAGACATGATACTAACATACATAAACTCAGTTAACTATCCTAAGGGTTCCAAGATGTAGCTACTTTTAACTACATTAAACAAACTACTAGGATCCACCATAAACAAATCATATGATATATCCTAAGTTAATTTTAAATCCAAATGAAGTATTCCTAATTCTTTAACTAACCATAATTAAATGAACACATATCAAGAAGGCTATCATTACATACACGTGTCATGGAAGGAATCAAGATACATTTATCATATCCATATAAGAAAAGGTACAATCCATAAGATACAATTATACATCATGGAATATGCAATAACACATCTTCTGCTGCATGTATTCCAGGGATAACAATAATAATGACTAAAATCATGATACAATACAAGTACAAATAAACATATCCTGAATGGATGTCACATAGAAATATGTCATAGAATACATGATAACATCTCATGATAAAAAGTAATATGAAAGTCTCTAAGCAATGAAAAAGGAGATAGAAGTAGAACCAAGGGTCATCCAATCGCAATAACATGAATGTTAGATCTAAATGGTAAAAGAAACACTACCACACAACCACGTAGAACAAAGAAAGGGCCACTCTCACTGTGTTGAGGATATAACACCAGACCTCACTCAAAGAGACAACCAAACAAGACAGACTAATGCAAATGGTACATTAGATAAAATGGTAATGAATAGTTATAAGGTAATCAAGTATAAATGATCAAGACATAAATTAGGTATACCAAATGCTCATGTAGGAACCTAGAACACATATAGGGTTGTGTAATCACATATGTCTAGCCCTTGAGTCTAGTCCTAGTAGCCTCTTTGGAACCCAACACGCAAGTGACCATAGGTGGCATTAGTAAAACTCTCATACTAATGCAGTCAAGGAAGGAGAATCCACATAGGAGATGTCCAAAGCTTGCATCAAGAGCCAACACAAAGAAAAACAGCAAGAGACAACAAGAACAACAATATTTGTATCCAAAAAACAATTTATTCATCAAAACTTATTCATACATGTTGGGTTGTAAGGCCTTCCTGGTTATAGCCATATACAAAGAAAACCTAACTCAAATCTACATTTTGATCTACTACATCATAACAATCATCCCCAAGGATGCTACATGCTCTTCCCCTCTCTCTCAACTCATACAACACATTACATTTATACATAGCCACCAATAGGTCAGCCTAACAATTAATTACATATCCCAAGACAAATGTATTAGACCAAGTTAGTGTAAATACCCAATAAATAACACATTTAATTATTTCAAAAGGATCTATCTAAAAACTAAGTTGGTCACACATTTATCCTTTTATAAAATCATGCCATTCAACCCCAATGATCAGAAACACCATTTGCGACCTCCAATAATCAACTGGTAAACTCACTAAACTATTCTCATGAAAAATAACAAAAAACCAAAAGAGAATCAATAGGATGTCACAAAAATCACCATCAAGAGAAGTTTTTTCATAGATTTCGATTCCATGAACAACAATGAACAAACCCTTTTCATCGATCCTGTCAAACACCTCCACGAATCAACCAATCATAGAATCTCAAAAAACTGCTTGGAACTAGAAACTTCTTTTCAAACCCAGCCACAGAATCCTTCATAAATCAAGCGTGGTAACTCAAAATGAGTTGCAATCATAGAAAATGCTTCCTAATGACCCCATGAACACCATATCATGACCACAACCTATGAAGATCCAAATAACTATATTGAGATAGCAATCACCCAATGAGAATAGGAACATAAAACAAACACAAAACTGGTAACAAAGGTCCACCAGTAAACAAATGTTTTTGGATGATGCAAGATTACCAAGGACCCTAGATGATCATGCATCAAACACCCAGTGTACAAAAAAATATTTTCCATGAGAACAACTCATGAAAATTTGAAAGAACTAGGGACAATACCCATACTTATTCGTCATCCACAAATACTCCTCATCTACAAATTTCACTTCCTTCCTCCTTCCATCAACTAGATCCCACAAATGACTCAGATCCAAATTTCCATAAGACCCAACCTTAGGCTCATCCCTCAGGTTTTTTTCTCAACTCATATCTTTTATAAAGATTCAGATTCTTCACCCCCTTCTCATTATCCATCAATGGAATCAATATACACCTCTTACCATGCTTCATAATTGTAATTACATTCTTTCTACAATCATGAACAACCTCTCTGTCATACTACCAAGGTCTACCAAGTAAAACATGACATGCACTCATAACCACTATGTCACATAATGCTGCACCCTTATAAGAACCAATGAAAAAATTCACCATACAATGTTCCCTTACTTCTACCTCATGATCATCATGTAACCAACCAACCCTACAAGGAATTGGAAGCCTAAGTTTTCTCAAACTAGGCTTCTACACCATCTCCTCATAAACTAATTTTTCAGTGCTATCACCATCCACTATCACCTTGAAACACTTACCTCCAACCTTGCATCTGGTATTGAATAAACTCTTCCATTGACAAGGTTTTGCCTCCTTATTCACCTTCAACTTTCAGAGCATAAGAGCTTCCCCATTTCAAAAGCATTATCTGATTCACCAACAGATGGTCCACCTTATTCATTCACACAAGCAACTCTCTAGTCTTCCTGACACTGAAAATCCATGTGACCTTTCAAGCCACACTTAAAGCAAGTACCTTTAAACTCTTTACCACCATTACCTCCCTTATGTGTAGCTGATTTACCTTCTATCTCACCTACTTTCTTTCCCTTATCACCACCAACAAATTTATTTTCCCTTCCTCTAGATTTATTATGTTGTTTGATATTCCACTTGTCTTCTTCCTTCAAGGCATACTGATAAGCCTCCTCAACTGATCTAATCTTTAGTATACTCATCTCATCCTAAATATTAAACATCAAAAAATTCACATACCTAGCCACCTTATCCTTGGAAAGATCTCTGTGACCAGATCTAATGGTTACCTTGTAGGATTTATCAGTGTAATCCCTCACACTCATATCCTTATGCTTCAGGTTCTGCAACCTTTTGAACAACTCTAATTCATAGTCCTCAGGTATGAATTTAGCCTTCAACTTTGCAACCATCAGCCTCCAGTGAGTGATCTTGATTTTACCTTCTTCCTCTCTATCCTTATGCAATTCTTTCCACCACAAAGTTGCATGTCCTTTCAAATTTTTCTTCTTCAGGTATGAATTTAGCCTTCAACTTTGCAACCATCAGCCTCCACCAAGTGATCTTGATTTCACCTTCTTTATCTCTATCCTTCTGTAATTATTTCCACCACAAAGTTGCATGTCCTTTCAAAATTGTCTTTTGCAACCTTACTCTCCAAGGTTCTTGGATACCTTCTAACTCAAAGTAATATTCCAAATCACCTATCTAATCAATTAGGTCCTCTGGATTCAATGTACTTGAGAAGTTAGATACTTTCAACCTATAACTAGCACCAAGTCTTTCTATCGGTCTCACCACCCGGTTAGATACATCACTCCGAATAGATCTAGACAAGTCTAAAGCTCCAAATGCCTTTGTAACCTCCTCAAACCATCATCAAATCTAGGATTCTTGCATAATCTAGCAACAACAGTCCTAATCCCTTCCATGACCTCATTTCTCAAAATGGTCATCCTATTCCTAATCCCATCTTGGAGATCTTCCTTTATCTTCTCCATCAATGTAGGGTTCATTATTAGAAAAATCCTTCCATATCTTTGGTGTGACTACCTCTAATATGCGATCTAATTCACCAAATATGATACCCTAACCCTTGCAAAACCCTAGCCCTCAAGAACAACCCAACTAGCAACAACATATAGTTTTCCCGACCACCTTGGGAAAATCCTTCTCTAATACGAGTCAGATCCAATCTCTTCCACCTCACAACAATGTAAAAACAATGCCACAAGTCTAGAACCTCTAATCAAAGACCCTACAAGATCCAAACCTCCACTCTGATACCAACTAACACATTCAAAGAAGGAGAATCCCAATAGGAGATTTCCAAACCTTGCAAAAAGAGCCAACATAGTGGAAAACAACAAGAGACAACAAGAAAAATAATATTTATATTCAAACAACAATTTTATTCATCATAATTTGTTCATACATGTTCGGTTGTAAGGCCTTCCCAGTTACAATTATATACAAATAAAACCAACTCAGATCCATGTTCTGATCTACTACATCTCAAAACAATCATCCCCAAGGATGCTATACGCTCTTCCCTACTCCCTCAACCCATACAACACATTACATTTATACATAGCCACCAACAAGTCAGACTAACAATTAATTACATATCCCAAGACAAACGTATTAGACCAAGTCAGCCTAAATCTCCAATAAATACCACATTTAATTATTTCAAAAGGATCTATACAAAAACCAAGTCGACCGCACATTGATACTTCTATAAAATCATTCCATTCAACCCCAATGATAAAAAAACACCATTCACAACCTCCAACAATCAACTGGTAAACTCAGTGAACAAGTGTCTTGAAGAATAACAAAAAACTGAAAGAGAATCAACGGGATCTCACAAACCACAACACTACAAGAAGTGCAATCATAGATTTTGATTCAAAAAAAAATGAACAAACCCTTTTCAGCATTCATGTCAACCACCTCCATGGATCGACCAATCAAAGAATCTCATAAAACTACCTAGAACTAGAAACTTATTCTCAAACCCAGTCACTGAAACCTTCATAACTCAAGCGTGATAACTCAAAATGTGTTGCGATAATATTAAAAAATTCTCAATGACTCCATGAACACCATATCATGACTACAACCTCTGAAGATCCAAATAAATCCACCGAGACAACAATAACCCAACTGGAATAGGAATAGAAAACAAGCACAAAACTGGTAACAAAGGTTCACAAGTAAACAATTTTTTTTGATGATGCAAGATTACCAAGGACTCAAGATGCTCCTACATCACATACAAATAAGGCTACTATCTATGTTAGATAAAGACATCTCAATGGATGAGAAAGCATCATCTCACACTCCATCCTATCTTGTACTAGTACTCAGGTATGGGTGAGGCACACAAGTCTTATTAATTCATTTTACACCCCATTTAATGTATTATGTTATCACTTATTAAGTAACTTGCAATAAATTGTCCTAGCAGCCACTTTTGGGCCTTGATTGGTTATCACAAGCCACTTCCACTCTATGCTCCTAGATAACCCACCCTAATGTTGTAACCAAACCAAACCAAACAGAAGGAAAAGATAAAACCATAAAGGATTTCTCACAAATAGTAAAGTCATCAAAGTCATCAAAGACAAGTATTGGAGCATAAAATAAATAATATCTCACCCTATACAAGGATCCAAAGTCTTATTAATTCATTTTACACCCCATTTAATGTATTATGTTATCACTTATTAAGTAACTTGCAATAAATTGTCCTAGCAACCACTTTTGGGCCTTGATTGGTTATCACAAGCCACTTCCACTCTATGCTCCTAGATAACCCACCCTAATGTTGCAACCAAACCAAACCAAACAAAAGGAAAAGATAAAACCATAAAGGATTTCTCACAAATAGTAAAGTCATCAAAGTCATTAAAGACAAGTATTGGAGCATAAAATAAATAATATCTCACCCTATACAAGGATCCAAAGTGTCCATACCATAATGGAAATATTAGTAAATAATCACCAAATTCTCATTATCCCATATCACAAAATCAATGATCATCAATAGCATCAAAAGAATCTCTCTCCAACATGGAGTAAATCATAATATAAATACCATCACTTAGACTATCATACAATCATAGTAGAAGAAACCAGGTGGCTAAGTGAACAAATCAAAACTCAACACAATATTGGTTGTCACCTCTTATGGTCAAATAACATAAAGACCAAGGACTCAGGGAACACATGGCATCACTCATAGATGTACAAAAAAAAACACATTAACCAATCATGACATAAATAGGTTATGAACTTTCCACAATATGAAACACAAAGAGCAAAAAGGTATAAAATCATAAGAGTATACAAGTCTAAAGACAAAACCCACCTATGGTATCATCCTACCCACACTGACACTTAACAACACTAAGATCACATGAGAGAAGGCATACATTCATTTGACATTTTATTTAACTCCAGTTATATTTATTAAATTAAAATACTCTTAAGTCAAAAATGACTTAGCTAAAAACATAAAGTATGCACATGGAACATACATGATGTTTTAGTGAATCTCTATGATCTTAATTAATTATAATTTATAATTAAATTATGAATTAATTATATCAGCTATATTAATTATTTAATAATTTTGAAATTGATTAAATTTTAATTAATAAGTTTAAATAATAATTTTAACTTTATGACAATGAGTTTTTTTGTGTATTTCCTCTATGTAAATCAATCAATAATTTGAATGGTATAGTCTTATATGGAATGATACGGATTTGAAAATTATATTGATGGAGAGATAATTTAATTTCACATATTTTCCATTATTACTAGTCCTAAAGATAAGGTCATTTAAATGGAGTAAAAATAACATCTCCCTAACATCCTTATTCAGGAATAAAGGTTACCAGTTTGGTAAGAATACCATAAATTTGTTTTGAACCTATGGATATTCATATAAAAAATGGGGAAAAATTCATAATAGACATGTACAATCTCATCGAAGTGATTTTCCTAATTATGTGTTTAGAAAAAGTTATGGGTGACTGTTCCTCGGTCTCCAATTGAAAAATCAACCTCAAATAGGCCTAGTATCACTATAACTATCAATATTTGACCCTATTTGTACAAAGGAACCCTATCTGATTTTGACATATGTTGAATAAAACTCAAATGAGTGTCTGAAAGTGTTTTTATATTTTGAAGGTGACATCTGAAATGAAAGTTATGCCCTACTGTGATTCATCACAAACTATATGTTTTCAAACACATATCCTGACATACATGTATCTATAATACACATAGTTAATAATCAAGTATTTCGCCATATAGTTTAAATTTATGCAACTAAATTTGAACAATTTGGTAAAACCTTAATAGATATACAACACATGTTTCCTTTAAAATATTTCTCTCCTAGAGTTTCTGGACAAATTCTCACAGAATACCAGACATGCCATAAACACAACTTACGAGAACACCCTAATCATCTGTACAAATTTTCAGAAATCAAAGGAACCTTAATCCAACTAAAATACACATCACAATTCAGCAAGCACAGAGAAAACAATCTTTCCAATAGAAAATGCAAAAAGATTCAAAAACTCCTAACTTGAAAACACCAGGTAGACTTGCTAAGAAGAAGAAGAACCAAATGAAAACTTTAATCCCAAGCTTGAAAATTACTCTTTAACTTCAAAATCCTGATGCAAAACCTGTAACCTATCCCCTAAAACCTGTGTTCTAAAACATCTATGTCCCTCTTCAAAAGTAAAAAAAATCCTCTAATATAGAAAAAATACACAACTAGGGTATCTAGGACAACTTACCAAAAAAAACTTAACCCTCAAGAAAGATAAAAGAATTATTTTCTATATTTTTTTGTTTTTATTTTTTAAGCAAATAAAATCAATTTACTTATTAATTTATTTTTTAAAGAAAGAAATACACAATTTCCTTTCTCTTTTTTCTTTTAATATTATATAAACAAATATTGTTTATTTATTTATTTTCTTTTCCCATAATAATAATAATAATAATAATAATAATAATAATAATAATAAAATAAAAATAAATAAATATCCTTTCTTTTCTTTCTTCTCTTTTTTTGTTTTGTGTTGTTTTTTGTTTTTAATTAAATAATGAATTCTCCACAAAACTCAATTTATTATTATTTTTTAAAAATGCAATTACATTGCATGTTATTATTTTTAATTAGGAATAATATTTGTAGCATGTTAATAATTTATTTATATTAAATATGCCTTTAATTTCTATTTACACTTAATAGTTAATTAAATCCTCAAACTTCATCTTTAGACTTTTACTTAAATCCCTTTTAATAAATATAGGTATTTAATTAATCCATATTAATTAAATATCTATATATTTAATATTCAAATATTCTTATAAGGTTTAATTATTTAATCTTTATAATTAACCTTTAGTTACTCTTTTACTGATATCACGACAACATACCACATTGACCTTCATGCATGCATACTGAGATCTGACCAAATCAAAATGCAAAAAAGATGTAACAACATAAGTATTCTCAAACAAGGGTTCAAGAACTCATATCACCAATTTAGATAAGGTATTCAACCAGATACTTTTCCCCTATTTTAGGACAAACGAGGGCTTAGGTCACTATTTAGGCCTGAATGTTATCTCCCATCTCTTACCATTGAGATAATGCGATAGGGAACACTCATCCTAAAAATTTAGAGAATTTGATGCCCAATACCTATAAACGTGCATCACAAAGTAGTCGATCAAGTAGATCTCGCAAGCAAGTAACTATGTCTTTGTCCCTCACCGTATCTGACACATAAGACAAAAAGATAAAACATACATACCAACCATACACATGAAAGTATGGGGTTAATAAAAACTATAATATACATAAAATCTTCATATGAAAATAATCATCATCTAACTAACATCATGATATAAATAAAATACTCAAAGTATCAATTTTCTGCATCATTAATAGGTATTGTAATCTCATCAAAACATGATCAAATATAACTAAAGATCTAATATGCACATGACAAGTGGTCTAAAGGAGTTTGGCATCCTAAACCAAAATGGTAGTAGAGGGGTGGGTATTACATCCTCCCCCCTTTAAATTACACTTACTCCTGGAAGCCAAAATCTAATATTTATAAATGTCCAACAAGGAAACATATAAAACTTCACAACTATCATCAAAGCTTAGGAAGAAGGAACTCCACTAACAACATCTCCTTTAACAAAACCCATCCTATAGAAACGAATCTCACAAAGTGACTAATACAACCAGGTTTATAAAATGTTTATATATGTAGATAAATAAATATCTGGTGCATCTGAACCATCTGAAGATCCTTGTCAAGATCAGAGCATCTCATCATCCCCTTCTCATATTCTTCCCTATCCAAAAACCATCATTCCTCCAAATCCCTTGCATAAAAATAAATCCCCTAAAGCTTCAGCTGCTCCTATCAAAATTGCTCATATCAAAGCTACTCATGCACCCATTGATATAAACATGAATTCTAAAGAGAAGATCCTTGGTCATATAGCTCACTCTAAAGATGTTAATATCCATTTTATACCTTATTTCCCTCCATTCAAATATAATAGTATGTCTTCTCCATCCTCCAAATCCATCCTTTGTCCCTATATCCCAAAGCTAAAACCGTCAAACCTTCCATCTATATTGGGTCCTTATATCCCTCCATCCAACATGCCTATCACTACTAGCTTGTCATCCACTTACCCTATCCCCTATCAAGATCAACAAAGACACATATTCTTGAGTTCTCCCTATCAACCCATCCATATGAACCATCCATATCAGCCATATTCATCCATAGTCCCCAAGTCTTTTGGAAGCAATTTAGATGTGCAACAAAGAAATCAGAAATACAAGAATCCTCTTGCATACGAACATCACTATGTCCAATCTAATCTCCATGTGACTACAAATAAAAAGGAAATATTCAAGATACCACAAAGGTCTACTGAGCAAAGAATAATATCAAAGAAAATATGGGTTCCTAAATCCATCATGGAAGAATTGCATTCTAAATCATCCAAAAACAAAATAAAATAAAAATCTATGTGGATTCCCAAGCCTCTTGTAAAGGACTTGGATACAAAAAGAAAATCAAAATCTATGTGGATTCCCAAGTCTCTTCTAAAGGAATTGGATACAAAAAGAAAACAAAAGTTATGTGGATTCCCAAATCTCTCTTAAAAGGCTTGAGCAAAAAGGAAAAGTCAGAGTTGGCATCCAAGCTTCCAAAATCTTTCACTTCATCTCCATCTAAAAATCTCCCATCTTCTAATTCTATTTTGGGTCCTCGTGTCCCAGATTCCATTACCTTGAATACTTCACCCCCTTCTCCATCCATCTTGGGTCCTCGTATACCAAGATCCATATTAGCTCATACATCAAAGCCTCAAGATATTCCATCCATTTTTCCTCCATTCGTCCACTACCCTTCAAGGGGTGTGTCAATGTTGATCTTATCAACATTTCCATCTACCTCTACACAAACCTTTCAATACCCTTATATCCAATATCCCGCACCTACCTACTACACATCCATCACATATCCTTCCATTCCTCTCATCCAATCCATCACATAAATCCTTGGCCACCATCTTCCTTATCCCCCATATCATTCTTCTCTACCATCACCCTATCAACATCTTTGAGCATACTTTCAGCAGCCTTGGCCCATCATAGAATATCTTTCAAAGGAGAATTGTCTAAAGAGAAAGAAGCTAAAGTTCCTCCATAAATCAAAAAGTTAAAAAAAAAAAAAAATAAAGAAAAAAATTTCCTTGGTGAAAACCTGTTAAATAGGCACCTTGGTAGAAAAAGTAAAGAGAAATCAATCCGTACTATGGTGAAAACCACTTCTTGTGGCGCCAAGTGGCACCTTGGATAAGTACCATGATGAAAATATGGAAAATATGTGTCATGCGTAATTACTCCTACTTGCAATCTTCACTTGGGGGAAATTTCCTTTCATGTCATCTTATCCATCATATCTTACATCCATCTAGCCCATGAGCATCCATGTTCCTTCCGGTGATCTTGACAAGGTTAAGCCTATCCATGAACACTATGCATCTTGACATCCATTATCCTTTCCATTGGCCTATTCACTTTCTCTCATCCATGGCACCCTATTGTGATCTTTCTTATCACAAGCCTATCCTTCCTATCTCTGAGCATTCCTTCCATAATCCAAACCATCCACGTATAGCCTCCATTACCCTTTATCCTAATTACGTTATCATAGCTATATCCAAAATTTACCCCTTGGTCTTGATCAAATTTGAAAAATAGGTTCTTAGAAGTCTCTTGACATGTCCATTCTTTTGGACTACATGATTTTCCTCACATAAAGTCATTATCCTATATGCTATCCAGCACCGCTCCATGAACCTACATTGCTATATTCTTTTTTTCCCTAGCTTTGGTAATCTTGAGGAGACTATCCTTGAGGGTTGCATTCATCCTCTTCATCCATCATTGTCTATTCACCTAATCCATCATCTTTCTAATCCATCTTTAATGACCTCCACCTTTCTATACATTAGGGGAAAACCAATGTGATCTTGCTTGAGAATGAACACTTTGTATCTTCTGAGAACCCTCCTGGCTTGAAACTGATCTAGAGTCATAGTCTAGGGGCAATCAAGTCAGCTTTGTCCTCGCAGTATGAGTCAAGTAAGTCATCATCATTTTCTACTTGGGGCATGGGTCCCCAATCATATCACATCTTTGGATTACACCAGAGTCAGCAATCATGTCAATTCTAAAGGACAACTCACTACTGATAGAAACAGGTGTTTCTCAACACCCTAATCAAAAGTGTTGCTTAATACTATCTTTGGATGCATCTCTATTGCTTAACACATATTGGATAACAAAAACATAAAAAATAGATTGATAGCACTCAGATACATCTCACTCACAAGAATGACAGTGTTTTTCGACATCTCATACATATACACATCCAAAAACTTTGAAATTGGTTGAAGTATGCTGAACTTCTATTTGTATGATGTCTATTTTCATTGATTTTTTGTTAATCTTTTCTTTGTCTACTTATTGTTGGTGTGGTCCCAATGATCTAGAAATGTCAAATAAATAGGGTGTATGTGATAAGATCTCCTACATTAAGGTAGAAAAGCCTCACATCCCTCGACCCTGTTTACTTGTACGCCAAGGTGAGGTCAAAACTATCTCCTTGACTGTTATTGCTCTATTTGTTTACGCAAGATCACACTCATGGTTATCTTGGCTTTGAATTCCTTGATACTAGTGTACTCTTACAACATCAACTAGAAAGAACCTTCACATCTCAGCTTTTCTACCCCGATGCTTATGCTAGTTTCTCATATCTTATCTGATGAAAGTCATATTTGTATTCTTACGGTTGCAGTAGTACTAGTAAGGATTGTATCGACTCCAATGTTCCAAAAATTCTCGATGATGAAAATTTCAATGCTAAAGGTTTAGTGACTACACCTTAGGTTGCATTCATGTTAGTCTTGCATATACACCTGCATCTTCTTGGTGTTGAAATTTGTATAATATTGATATATCTCTCTAATGTGAAGGATTTGAGGTTATTATCAATCAATCTTCCTTTTTCCAAGTGATTAGTTGTGCGTTGATTGATGTGAAAATTATACCCCTGGATAATTTGACTGTCCTGATTCCATTTTTAGGATCAAAATCAAAATCTAAAATCATTTTAGTGGTAATTTATGACATTTCACTTTTTCAATCAACTACAGCTAATCACTTGCACAATCAGTCTCTCTAGACTCCAAACCAATGGAAATATCTCATAATTTATTCTAATCAATCCTCCTATCATAATTTTGGTCAATATCGGTCAAAAAAGACCTCCCATCAAGTACATCTTTTATCCTAACCACTTGGGACCTATTTCAAATCAGATCAGCTTCTTCTGGCATCTTGTTATCAATTGAATTGCTTCTCATCACTGGGGTACCTAGCCATATTTTGATTTCTCTCCTGAGGGGGTAGGATCAGGACATCAACATTCCAGTGATCACATCCTCAATGAAAACCGCATAACTTGGGGCATCTCAGCTTCATCGCATCAAATCAAGTTGAGATCATCTTAAAATCAAAGGCAACCTAATCAATGGTCTTATACAATGATAAATACAATTGAAACTAGACAAGATTGGTCTTATATGAGATATTCATTATTGAAACCAGATACATTGATCAAATTGGCTTCATCGCTTCAAATCAAGTCAATTTTCTTGCTAAACAAATCTCTTAACGGTAATCAGTTTCACCACTTCAAATCAAACTGGATATTCATTCAAACCAATCAAAAGGTTTATAAGTTCTTGACAGATGTCCAGTTTCATCACTTCAAATAAAATTGAGCATTCTATTTTATATCTTTTGATTGATCTTCTTCCAACCAAGATCAAAGTCGGTCTTCTTTAAAAGAATGGTTTCATCGCTTCAAATCAATCTGTTCTGGGTCTCATTTCCAATAGGTCTTTGAATCAATGCGCTGATCACACATCAATTCAAAGAGGGGCAAATGTATCCTAAAAGTGGTGACCTAAACCCTAGACCCCTAATCTTAGTCTCATATCAAGAAAACCTAATCTTGATAATTCTAAGTCCTAAACCAAATAGACAATTCATCAATTTCAAACTAATTTGACCTGAATCTTAGGTCTTAATTAATCATCATACTTGATTAATTAATTAATTCCTAAAAATATAATATATTGGCAAATAACCTTATGTTAATTATTTAATTGATATTCTAATATATTAATTAAATAAAATTACTAAATTGTCAATAAAATTCAAAAAGGAATTAAATTTATTAATAAAAGTAAAATGTGCATTTAGAATCAATTAAATCTTTAAAAATGCATATGATGTCATAAACTAATTTTTGAATTAAAATGTGCATTTAAAATCAATTAAATCTTTAAAAATTCATATGATTTCATCAACTAATTTTTTTGAATTGGAAATAAATTTGTCTTATTCAGCTAAATTATTATTATATTTTCTCATTTTGGAAACAAATCAGTTTTATTCAGTTAACTTAATCTTATCTATTTATCATTTCAGAAACAAAGTTGTTAACTGAAAATCAATTTGGAAGTTTCCAAAGATACCGAATCTTTTGACCAATCAAATTGCTTTCACATGGATTGTGCTTTCTCAAATCAAATTCGAGCCACTCATTTCCTCTAATCTTGACCGTCGATTTAGGAGAGATTTTCTATAAAAGAGAGTTTCATTTCCTTCACAAAGGATCTTAGTTTTAGCTATTGTTATTATACTATTTTTAGCATTCAAGCATTCAAGAATTTTGCATTCTTAGTTTCATTTACTTACATTTTTTAATTGTTTTGTTTTTAGTTGCATGCAAACTTCATAATCTAGAGAAATTTCAATTTTAGCTTTGAAAAGAACAAAAACATTTCAATTTGGTGTTATAAAATCAATCTAATTATCTTTGCAATCAATCTTGAATTTGCATATCATATAGATTAATCATTTCATTTAGCTTTCAAATCCTTCATTTAGGATCTGGTGTAGTCATTGTTTCTTGCAATGACCTGAGAGCAAGATTCAAACTCCTGCCTACTAGAAGGCAATGAGCCGATGTGGGTTAGCCTTGGGCATTTCAGTCTTCTAATTTTGTCATTTTCTAACTAGCTAGCCCCATAATGGTTCATTGAAGTGTGTGTTTGCAGCTGCAGGTATCTGACACATTTTCACACACGCACTACCCAATCACCAAGTAGAGAGGGATGAGGTGGTTTGAAGGTAATACTTATGATGCTTATGACATTGTCAATATAGAATATCTCATTCAGAAGCTCCCAAAGAATAAACTAGAAATAATTGATATGAAGAGAGGGTATATGAATGATGAAATAAAGGCTACAGTAACAATTTTGAATTGGGTGTAGGGTCTCCCCCAAGCACACCAATTATATCCATGTATGGTCCACATCATAGAGATCAAATGAAGGAAGGTTGGAATCAATTGGGGAACACTACTGAGTGACAAATTGGATTTATAGTTGAGGTAGGTAAATTGTGACCCTAGATTCTTCATGACATCTTATATAGTCTACCTCTTCAGTGCCAGAGCCAACTATTTGAGGCTCACTAAGAGAGGTTCTTTCAATGACCAAAATTCATGGTTGCACACTATATACCCTCAACTAGTGAGGAAGGAAAAATTGAAAGATGACAGTATAGAGTACCAGATTATAAATGATGCTTTTGTCTTTGCAATCATCAGATCCATTGAGTGAGATTATAACAAGAGGCTCTCAGAGGAAGATGCAACCAAGGTACAAGCCCTATGGGATTACTATATTCAATAAAAGACCTTTACTTACATCTAGGTTGTTGGGAGAGAGATTAATCCCAAAAATTTTCCATGCTATCCATCCAACATAATTGTGTTACTAGAAATAGGCAGGCATCTCTCAGATTCCTATGAGGTTATCAGGTTGAAGAAAAAATAATGCTCTAACTTCCCTATCTCCATAGGGCCCCACTCTTTACAATATGTAAAGGCCTGAAAATCCATAGAGATGGAGTAGGATGAGTTCCCTCTGTAGGAATTCAATTAAATAAGACCAAGTTTTGACCCCATCTGGGAATTCAACCACATAATAGGAAGGAATTATCAACATGATCCCCATATAGACGATCATTTGATCAATTTCATTGATGACTATGAGGTCAAGATCCAGGATTATTGTAGAATATCCCTTGAATTGGATGAAAATACAATGGAGGTACAAATCCCTCCCAAAGTGTGGGATAAAGATTTCCAATATGTATTAGATCCACTATACAATAAGGATAAGATATATACCCAACGTATTTTGAATGCTGAGGTTGGTAGAGATGAAAATGATTATATTGATTTCAAGGCTAGACATGTGATTGAGGTCACAAAGAGGTGGATAAGGAAGCCCTTCAAGTTAGATCTAGATCCCATGAAGCCCCATCTCAACTCACCTTACAAGGTAGATAAGGACAAGGAAAACAAATATTCCAACTTTTAAAGATGTAGCTCCCATACAGCCAAAGACGGTTTATAGGCATTCAAGACCTACAAGCTATGGTCCTGTAGAGAAGATGATAGAAAAGGGAGAGGAAAGGATGATAATATACCTCCTATATTAAGAAAATTTAATTCTCCATGTCAGACACTAGGGAATCCATAAACATCATGGATAAGGAAGGAGGAGGTAGATCACCTAGTGAAGGAAATGTTTTATAAAATAAATAGGGCCTCAACATCACCTCGACTAGAAACATTGCCTAAAGAGGAGGAGGTAGAAGAGGAAGACACTCCTTTGATAAGTAGGACTCTATAGGATACTGTGGCTATGAAAATAGTATAGAAAGTAAGGATTTATAAAACCCAAGTGCAGAAGGGGGAAATTGATCTGGAAACTAGTACAAAGGTAGAAATGACCGAGGTTGACTTGGGGTTGGATGAATTTGAGTTACCAAATTTTGAGAATGTCCTTGGATTCTTTGACCCCCCAAGTCAATTTTTTAATCCAAATTTTGACTCCACTACAACATCAACCCAAATGCTCCTCAAAATGCAAGGACAAGTGGGAGAAACTAATTCTTAGGCATGAGTACCTATTCATCAATATTTTAATGAGGAACCTGCAATAGAAAAGGGTACAAGAGAGGAGCAGCAAGGAGATAAAGCAGGCCAACCGATGATAGAGCTTGAGGAGGGGGTAGTTGATACCAACCCAACAATTGAGGAACCCAAGTTTGATGACTTAGTATAGGATAATCAAGAGAAAAAAACTTTGACTCCTTCACCTCCATCAATTTCACAAGAAACAACCAATTAAACATGTGCCCCTACAAGAGCAGAAGAAAGAACCGACTACTAGATTGTTGGTAGAATTATTGGCTAATTCATCTTCTAAGGAAGAGAAACAAGAGACTCCTATGAATGGAGAAAAATAAAGCTTCATTCTCCACATCCAAAAATAGATGTGACTCCTGGATGTAAGCATCAACATGATGAAGAAGAAGAGGAAGAAAGAGAGGAGTCACCAGAAAACTTAGAGATAAGGGAAGCTTTGGAAAATGTTAAACAAGAAGAAGAAAAGGGGGATGAAGTGGAGCATGGAGGAATGCCTATCTTGTGCATATACCCATATGAGCCTCTAAAAACCTCCACCAAGCCCACTTGACTAGCTAAAGTGGTACAATCATGGAGAAGGACATACACTGAAGAAGAAGATGTCGATATGCCCACATTGGGACATACATTCCACAAGGGGGAGCCTAGAAAAATAGCTCAAAGGATGTCATATGTGAAAAAAGATGATAGAGGGAAGTGAAAGGATAAGGTTTTAGTACATCTCCTTATAATGAGTTCCATAGAGTTAACCCTAGAAGATTATCTCATGGAGGAAGTGGATTTGGGAGAAACCACTCAGGAAGGTAGTAAGGCACTGACTGCTTTTGGTCTGGAACAATTATTTAAATATTTAGACAAAGATTCAGGTTCTCATAGTATAGGTTGTGACTCTAAAGGATTATATAACAAAGATAGTTGGTCCAATTGACACAAAGTAGGATGGCAGAAAGGGCCAAAGGATCTCCCAAATACAAAACCAGCTTGCAGACACAATGTGGAAACAACAACACACAGTGAGAGAAGAAACAACATATATCCTTTTCTATTAATTGATCAAACTCATTAAATTTTGGGATGTAAGGCCTTCCCAGTTTTGGCCATGTATTCAATGAATTACAGAGTAATTTTCATACATGCAAGGTCATAGACCTGCCTTCCAGATAATTCAATACTTAATATCCTATTACAATCTGATATCCAAATCCTATTCTAAAAATGATACCTAAAACTAAGAACATAGAAACAATTATATACAAGAGTCCACTGAAGAGGTCGGCACTCAAATCCATAAGAGAGACCCAGATTTAGACCCACATAGATCCCAATGAGAGACTGATGCAAAGTGGGCAACTAGAAGCTTGTCAAATGTCTCAAATAGGGCAAGGTACCCTAGATCACCAACTTTCAAGGAAAAAATGCTTAACACTTATCACAAGTGTGGAAGAAGGACTTGGTTAAGGCTATCACAACCCCAAAACCCCAAGGGTAACCTAATCACTAGGTTTCACCAATCCTTCAACACCAACTACCAAGGTTGGT
>MU225234.1:1061828-1122524 GCA_018584345.1 Thuja plicata | reverse complement strand
TCACCAATCCTTCAACACCAACTACCAAGGTTGGTCTCACAAGCAAATGACCCTAATTCACAATGATACCCCCAAAGTGACATATAGGACCAGGGGTGACCTATTCTTGTAGGTATGGTCTATTTAGTTCCCTACTGAATAGTTTCAATGGTTCTTTCACTCAAATGAAATCCACATGCCATGGTTTCTTCACAAACCCAAGACTATGCTTGTAGCCTTTTTCAGAGGAAAAAGTGATCTCAAGAAAGATTATTCTGCATAAGCCTATGAAATTGTTGGGTATTTAGACACCCTTTATGGCCTAGGACTTTAGACTCAAGCCCTATAACTTGGAAATGAGAAGAAGATAGGATGACACAACAAATTGCTCCACCTATTAGCCCTAATTTGGCCTCCATTTACACTAAAAGTATCTTTTAGATGCATACAATGCCCAAACTGATGATTGTATCATGTGAGGGTGTGCACAAAGGTCTCTTCCTCTAACTTAGGGATTCTAGTCAATCCCCAAACAAAATTTATGACTGCTATCCTAATTCTGGATAGGTGCATACATAAGGATATACACCTAGGACATCACTTCATTGCCATTTCCCTGCAACTTGAAGAACCTATCTTGTAGACTATCAAAGAGCATCATATGAACAAGCTTTCCACCAAGGTTCATTGAATTCCCATGGTGGAAAGTGGAAATACACTAAATTTACTTAGAAACCCTGATTTAGGGCCTATAATCCAGGCAGTGAATTTGTAAATTATATAACTTAAAAATCAAAACTGATCAACACATGAGACCAAAATTAAATGGAAGCAGATTCAAAGGACTAACCCTTGGTGTCAGAATTTCATGTCTCTCTTCCTGTACCCGACCATACACAATGATTGTTTCTTAGGAAATGTAAGAAAATGGTTATTTTATTAATTTTAGAATGCCAAATTACCACTAGTAGAATTTGGGCAATAAATGACCAGGTGACTAAAACCGATCATGTTCTACCCATTTTTTGCAATTCACAAAAATAAATGACTAAATAAATGACCAATTTGGTCATCGGGTAAAATCACAACTAAAATGACTAAATAAATGACCAATTTGGTCATCGAGTAAAATAAGAAAATAAATGACTAAATAATTAGTCACCCTAATAATAAAATTTACTAAATGAATGATTAATACTCCTTTACACATTAACATTTGATAATATCATATACTTATATTCTTAGAAGTTACATTTCACCAATAATGTGTGTTCGCCAATAGACTTATTATGCAAACATTATTTTGGCCACTATTTGCCAATATCTCTAAATGGTAACTATTCTCATTAGATTAAGGTTACATTTTAAAATTCATCTAAACGAATAAATAAATGACTAATTTGGTCATCTGGTAAAATCACAACTAAATATTTAGTCATACAAATAAAAAATCACTAAAAAAATGACTATTAATTACTCCTATATTCCTTTTTCTTTTGAATTTGATCATAATCCATAGAGCTTAATTAAGTTGGCCCCCTCATGGCACCCTTACCTTATAAGCGATTCATTCCGCCGTCTCGGTGGCTTAGTACTCTAAAAATACCTATTGCATGGAAGACATTGTGGCCTCTCCATATAGTCTTAAGGCCTTCACATATTTTATGAAAAAAATTAAAATTTGCATTTTTTAACTTTTAATACTCAGCGGTGGATTTTTTCTCCTTTCATTAATGCATCACTATCTTTTTCATATAATGGAAATGCTAAGGGAAAATAATGTGCAAGGAAATACTGAGAAATAACAAATGAGCAGTATTATGATAGGCTCAGTCCAAGTATGAGATCAAATCCCTTAAAAAAGGGGTGGAACTAGAAGAAAGACATTAAAGTTAACTGTTTCAAAAGCATACTAGACTGAGGTCAAACCCAAAAGTGCTCCTTAAATAATATAAAATATTAAAAAACTCATCGGAAACTCTCTCATTTCTCCTCCATGATATTTGCAATCATATTTGATCCCTGATTAGTCCTAATTGACTCATAATTACAGTGCTAAATTATTTTCATTATCAATAATTTAATATTAACTAAAGTGTTTTATAAAAGCCTCACTTTTAGCTAATATTTTACATTAATCAAATTAATTAAATAAAATACAAGGCCAAAAACTCATAGTTACAACTCTTAATTGACTTCTCCTTTGTGGGCCTCTCTGGGATATTCTCTTTGTATAATTTTCTATTGTATTTTGATGTACTCTCAAGTTTGGTTTACCTTATAACACTCAAAGCCAAAGAACTATTAGTAGTTACAAAGAAATGAGTGAAGTAATTTTTCCTTGAGATCTGTGTCAATATGGAAAAGAGGTGTGCAAGGATCCTCAACATCAAGAAAAGAATAAACCACAACCATTAGACTAAGAACCAAGGTGTGGAGCAGCCCTTTCCATAGTCAATCACAAGGACGTGAAATACCTAGGAGATCTATCTCCATCCATAGACAAATCAATATTATCCAAATGGCACTTCATGTCTCTAACATAGGAAATGATTGATGACGTAAGAAGCCCAGGTTGGTCATATGTCATATGTCATCAGGTAAAAAAGCACAACTAAATAATTAGTCACATAAACAAAAATGACTAAATAAATGACCAATTTGGTCATTGGTTAACAAATTAAAAAAAACCACTCTAATACGTGTCCTGGGAGACAGGGAGATGACAAGATGCATTCTCTGGACAAGGGGAGGAAAAGAGCCTCGATTTAGGGACAAAATATATTATATACTATACATATAGTACTTGAAATTCTAGTTATGAAAAAATATGTAATAGTATAAGAAGCAAAATATCACAATTACAAGTGCCAAACACTAAATACTTGAACATTGAATATCTATTAACAAATTACTAATCATTGTCAAAAATTAGAATTCTAAATAAATGTGTCAAATCATAAAATGGAAGATTTCTATTAAATATCAAATATATCATAAAAATAATTACAATGACAAGACATCAAATTATATTCCATAATGTTCTCCAATGATCCTCACACTATTATATAAAAGGAAAGTTTAAGACATTTTTAATTAAAAATTAAGATTATTTTATTATCTTAAATTAAAAATTAACACAAAATGACATAATTTTTCAATGGGTGCTAAAGGATAGAGGAATGAAGGGAAATGATTTTTCAATATGTTTTTGTTAATTTTGACACATCTTTTGTTCATTTTTGGTCCAAACCCCATCTACGATACCGATGTTCTTCAGGTAGGTGAAATTATGAAATGCTTTGAATTTATCATGTATAATTTCTATTACATAATGTGCAAGGTGAAAGCTGGTTGTGCAAATTTGTTTTTGTTGGATACCAAAAATGTGGAATTCCTTGTTTCATTCAAACTTGAAAGATGTCATGTTGCCAAATTTGGAGAAGAAAAGCTCTTCTTCCCTTATTCCTTTACCTATGGTGTTGAGGGTTATGGATGACATCTACAATGAATTGCTCAAGGATCAAACCATCCAAGGTAATCCTCTTTTGTCCCATTAATTCTGGTTGAAAAGGGTATTGATTCGTTTCTTATGTTCCTTGATTTTCTTATGGAAACATTTTCATCCAATTTTAAAAATGCAATGATGTGGAAATTTCTAGGGTCTGTTTCTCAATTGTTTTAGAAGAGGTGATTGGTAATCATAATCACGAGCCACTCCTACCACTTTTCTTCTTCTCATATTTTGTTTCATGGCCGCTGCATCATTTCTGTGGGAAAATTTAAAGGTATGCTTCTCTTTTCTCTTTCAAGATTTTGAGTATTTGTGTTTTCCCTACATACTATGAACACGATTTTGGAAGAGTAGGGTGTTTAGGATGGTGGTTTCAATATGGGAATCTAAGTAATAAAACAACATGGATGAAAACATATAAATAATTTTGTGGTGAACCATAATGACAAAGTACAAAAGAACAGGGAAGCATAGGAAATGATTTTGTCTCTATTTATACATGTAAACTGTTTAAGGCCTATATGGGAATATTCCTAATATGGGTATCTAAACAATAAGCAGTAGAACACAAGAAATAGATAAAAAGCAAGACGTAGAGGTTTTAGCAAAGTTTATCATCATAGGTGCAACCCATGATAAATAGTGACTGTTGCTGTGACAATTAAATATAGAAACTACAAACAGTCAGAACTATGGATTGTGGCAATCTGATATCATTAACATTAAATAGCTCTAGTGGGATTTATATTTAAATGCACCATGCTTACATTATGTTCCTTTCAGAGAAACATGTATGTCTAGCCAAGGAGGATTGCTCATTAGCAATAAATCTGCTTTCTCTTCCAACAGTAAGGTTTCAGTGAATCTTTCCTTCCAGGTTAACATTATCGGAGAGATTGCTTATAGGAAATAGTTTCATGTTGTTTTTGAGCATGATTGTAGAGGTTATTTATTGGAAATGTTTAACTATAAAATTAGTGACCATTTCTGATTTTTATTTGTCTATTGCTAGCCTCAAGATTTATACCAACAAGATGGTTAAGGGAGCTTGGGGAGGGCTATGATTGTAGGCATCTCAATATTAAAACAATGTGAAATATAAAAGGACAAATCTAAAGTTTCCAATGGAACACAAATTACAATAACAAAGCTAAAATTTGCAATCACATATTTGTCTACAGTGTGGCCTAAAGAACTTGATGTTTAGGCTAAAGTTGTATGGAGGAGGGTTTCTAAATTTCTTAAGAGGCAGCTGCTAAGAAAAATTAGGAGCCCATTTCAAAGTTAATGATCCCATTGATTTTTAAATTCTCCATGTTACAAAATTGTAAGTGACAGAAAGATGCTTCAATGAGAAATGATAGTGACTAAATAAATACTAGGAAAACAAAAAAATGACATACAAGCTGCCACATAAACATAAAAGTTGCTAAGTTGGTGGTGGAAACTTTCTGCCCTCCTTCCCACTACTACCCTCTAAAACTTTACAACAATAAATGTGAACCACTACCCTCTAAAACTTTACAGCAATAAATGTGAACCCCTATTTTAAAGGAAAAGATTCATTATAATCTTGTAGCTACATTTTTCTACTTCCATGGGAGAGTGCCTTAAAAATAAAAATAGGAGCCCAAGTCCCTTTTATGGGATGGGACTGTTTTCTTAGTATCCACCCATTTCTACCTCCAAGTAAAGCATTTCTCATTCTCAGTGGTTAGAATTTTATTTTCCTAATTTAAATTCTTCTCACTCTAATGTACCTGTCTATTGCAACTTAATGTATTTCTTAGACCCATTAGCTTTATCTTGATCATTTTTGGATGTTAAAATCTAGTAAGAAGCTAAGTTCTATCAATGGAAAGATGAACTATAGGAAATTTTGATGGTACTCCACATGAGGAGTTTAGTGATTTTGATTTTAGTACTAAGTTGTTTTTGGGATTTGTATTTCTACATGAGGAATTAACACATTTTTGTTCTCACAAATTGCCCCATATTAACCATTTGGTTGAAACTGTTATATTAAAGTTTTACCTTCTATTATGTTTGTATTTTGGAACTAACAGTTTAGTTTTTTCAGCAAATTTGGTCCGATCACAACACTAGAGGTAGTGAATTAGCAACCACTGTTATGAACAAGTTGTCTTTTGAAAATTTTGAATTGCCTAGTAACACTTGAAATTTTCACTGATATTATCTCAGCGTCATTTAAGTACCTAGGTTTTCCAATCTTGCCATTATTATTGTAAGTATCTGAGAATATCTTGTCCTATCTCTATAAGAGCAATTACAATCCTTTGATGTGTTTGTCAGTGAACTCATACTTTTGATGCAAACAATTTTTTGGACCTTAATATTATGAATTCTAATCTGTATTTATCTATGAAATATACATATTACATGTTTCACTTATTCATTTTCAGTTCCAGGTAACCTTTACAATATATAGATGAGAACTAGAATCCTTTTCAACTTTTTGTTTTTTCTAAATTTTTTATTGAGGCACTTTTATCAATATTGTGGGGAAATAGGAAAGATTCCATTCGTCAATGAAGGAGATCTAAAATCTTTAGATTTTGAAGCAAAAACATTATGTCCACCACTACTAGCTAGAACAAGGCATCTATGAATTCTTTGTTATAATATCTCATGAAACCCGCGTTACATTCTTTATATTGTGCAGCATCGTTAGAATTATCACCCTAACTCAGGCATTAGGGTTACACAACAATTCCATCCTAACAATGGAAACTTCCTCTAGCTGTGGGTGAACTATGGATGAGGAAGAGTCTCCAGATTCTAGGCTGGTTCCTATCTGATTTGGGATATCACCTCCTGATTTGTAAATTAATGAGAAAAGGGAAGAAGGATTTAAAACTAAATGGGAAATGGGGTGATACACCAAAATGAAATCAGACTTTATTTAGAAAAAAATAATGTTGTAATCCTAACTCATATACCACATTTTGATACTTCGAATCTATGATCAACATATAGGTTAAAAGACTTGGCTACTAGGGTATAAACCACAAATAACTTAATCAGTCAAAAAACATACATATTCTTCATGAGGTCTAGATCTTGTCCATGTAGAGGAGGAATAATAAACATTCACTTCTCCAAGCTACCAAAATTAATAACACTTATGAATAAAGATGAAACAAGATTCTGAAATCAAAACTCAAGAGAATATAGGAAAAAATAAATCATCTTCTTTATTATCCTCCAAAAATTGAACAAGTAGGTTACAAATAGTATCTCCAAGGCATCAAAGAACAATGAATTCACTTTGAGCCTTTTCTCCAAGATCTGCAACTTAATGGGTACAAAATGCATGAAAAAGTGTTGTAGGAACAAAATAGTTCATTAAAACCTCTTTTCCACCAAATCTGAACCCCTACTTATGAAGTAGAAGCCCAACTAAATAGCCCACATGGCTAATCTCAAAAATGACATCTCCCTCCAAAACTCTAAAGATCATCCCTAAAAAAAAGGCCTAATCAATGCCTACAAATTAGCCTCCCATCAAGCTCCTTAAAAATAGCACATCCCTAAATCTAAGGCACAATTAGTGCATAAAATCTAACCCCTAAAGGCTGAATTTGAAAATGAAACTAGCCCTCCAATAATGCTCCCCTAAAACACTCAACTTTAGCTTATAAAATAGCCCTCTAATTTCATCTCCAAATCAACTCCTATAATATCCCTAATTATTGGCCTTTTAATAAGGATAAAAAATCCTTTTACAATATGTGCCAATAATTAATAAATTTTAAAAATCTAAACCTAAGTCTAAAAGACCTAAATTAAAATTACAAAATTTAAAAACAGACCAAATACCATCACTTTGACACAATTTTGAAACTCAAAAAGAGTTTTTCGAAGGCAAAAGTGAATTGGCATTTTGCCATTCTCAATGCTGACTGCAGTACACTATCACATTAATTGGCATTTATTTCCTGCAGTCAGACTTCAGATTTTTATCAAACTAAGTATTATCATATTTCATTTTGAAGTCTATCCTTTGGGGAAGATTTAGGGTTTTTAGGTGTTGGGTGCCGCCATACTCTACATTCTTCATTGTTCTCTCTATGATGCGTGAGCTTAGGCTATGCTTTGTAGTGGAGTCAACTCGCCATGAATACGATATCCATCTATTACCTCTATTGAACTTGGGCCTTGTTTTGCGCTAGAGTTTCCTGTTTGTTTGTTGAGAACTTGGGTTCTCATTTTCTTTACTGTAGCTGCATATTGCTTGGGTTTCCATGCCAAAAATGGCACTGTCCACGCATTTTGAAACAGAACTTAGGTACATCTGGAGTCGGTTCATTAACCTGGAGCCTATTGAAAATAGAGAACTCTTCTCCAGAGTACACGTTGTTCATACCATAAATGATCGCGCTACTTTGTACAAGACTTGGGCAAGGATAAGAACTTGGAGTTTTAATGTTAAATTTTGAGAACTCGGGCTCTCCAATACACCGTGGGTTTATGTAAAGTGAAGCTTCACTTTCTCTTTTTCTTGGCATATTACATGAATTTTCATTACCATGGAATACGCTGTTCTATTTGTGCTTTTAAGAAGTTTGAGTTTCATGTTTGCATAGAAATCGGGCTCCTCATAATGTCGCAGGCTCTTTTTCCTCTCCACTGTGGTTTGCACCTTGGGACTGGAACTCCACTTTTCTCAAATCATGGTGCTCTTCTACATTTACAGTTGAAATTTGAGCTCTAAAGTTGAACTGGTCTGCACACATGTCTCCATGCTAAACACCCAGATAAGTAACACCTAGTCATTATGATTTGCAACTCTTTTACTTGAAATAGCTGCTTTTTATTGTGCTTGACATGCTGCAACTTCTGCAATACATATTACGACCTCTTGATTTTATAGATTTACATCCTTCAGGCAATAAATTTGTGTTTTTCATTTACTTCCCATGATTCCATCTTCTATAGCATACAATCTGCAGCTTTACTTGAATTCATGCTCTGGAGATAACTATATGTTACTCTCTTGCCCACTGTATTGGATAAATGGAAACAACACTGAAATAACCACATGGCCTTTTCTCAGATTTAGATGTAAACACAAAACATCTGTAAGCTATCATCCCTTGACTGAGAAATGGACTCCATAGCCTTTGTTTTGTCTGTAGATTCCATTCATTTTTTCCCTTAAAAGCATGACAATAATGTCATAAAACATATCTTCATACTGTTGAGGATGTGAGCTACTGAACTGAGAATACTACATGTTTGATATGTATCATTGTGTTTTGTGCTCTATTTCCATCCATTATTGTCTGATTACTTTTAAATATGTAGTTTCTTTGTGCGGACAATAGAAGCTAACAGTAGGAAAACAAACTGTTATTCCATTTTATTTCTATATATGCATATTCTTCCCAACATATACTGCTACTTGACCATGCACAATAGTATGCAACCTTGCATTTATCATCTGATCATGTGAAATGATAGCACCCAATAATGTTTCTACTTATTTTAATATGCACTTTGAAATACAACATTTGTCCTTTAAACATCAAGAATGTTACTATTATTTACTGTATTTATTTGAACCTCAATTTTGATCAATAACAGTGCCAAACTTTTCCCCTTCTGAAGAATATACTATTTTTCTAAATTTTGATCTCTTTTGTTGAATATCAACAGTATTTGGAAATGATACTTTCATTGTATATGTACCTTTCTTTTCTTGAACATAGGCTGTCATCATGCATATTATAGTTGATAATATCATTGTATTCTTCTTTTAAAAAGATGATAATGTCCAGGACAGTACTGAGATAAAGTACTTGTGTGCTATCAATAATGTATAAACCATGTGTATGAAATTTCCATTTTGATAACAATAGATTTAACTCTTTTGCATATTCACTCCAGTTTGTAACAACATTACTATTACTCTGTTATGTCTTATTTTCTTTCCTAAACTTATGAACTCTTGCATCCTTAATCCAGTGAGGTTCAAGCATGGGCTTGTGACACTCACTGCATTTATTTTGTTATCTGCATTTAATTACTTGTTCACCTATTGCACACACATCACTGATCAACCTGTTAGTTCAGCAAACAACATAAGACAATTAATGTTTGTGTATGAGTGTCATATGAGATGATAGTCGTGCATGAATGTTGGCTGTTTTGTTTGTGTTTGTTAACCTAACATGCTAATGTCATTCTGAAATTTTTTTTTTCTCATATTCAAGACCTAAAAACCCCTTCAGTTCAGATTTTTATGGTTCTACAAATAGCAATACTTTGAAAATGCAGACTAATAACCATATGTAATAAAAGATTTCATAAGGACATGTCCCTTTGATATTCTTTATTCAGTGGATGCTAAGGTATATATTGTTGTTGTATTGATGTTATTTGGAAATGTTTAGCTTTGAAAGCCTGATTGATGTATGTTGTTTTGGTTCATGTATTGCTTAGATCCAATTGGATCTAACATCCCTTTTCTCTTCATGATGCAGGATAGGACCCTAGACCTAAAATGTTGAGCTGACTCAAGGACAGACAAAAGACACTATGAAGACTAGATAGAGGAAGACAACCAGCACCAAATGCAGACTCTCTACCATACAAGGAAATGCATGGACCCCTACTCATGCCTCAATAATTCTTTCATCTCTATAATTACCTCTAAGTTTTGAATCCAACAGATGTAACATGAAACTTATATGCATACTACATTCAGTTTGAATGCACAATGTAATGATCATTTATGAATTTGAAATTGTGAAACTGATCAGTACTTAGAATACAATTTTCTGATAGTATTAATGCAATAGCAAGATAATCTTACCATCTTTTGAATAAAAAATGTGGAAAAGATGTGTATTTATGCAATCTTTTATATGTATGATCATTAGATTGCAAAATGTGCAAATTTAGGGTAACAGGTTCATTTTTTTTGGTATATTTATTTTAAGACAATTTTTTTTAGGGACTTGAATGGAATAGCAGGGATGGAAGATCCAGATGGTATAGGGGAAACTATATCTAAACTTATTGAGAATTTCTAGGTAAGAATATCTAGGTCACATGAAAGGGAGCTGGCAGTAAAAGGATTTTGGATATTGCAAAGTCTAAAAAGGATGTAAAAACTGTAGCAGTTTCTTATTCACAATTACTAGATTTTCTAGTTATATTTCTGAAGTCCAAAATTACAATTGCAAAGGTCAATATAGGTTTAAGTTGATTAACCATAGGGATTCTATGTGATGAGGAATTAGGACAGAAAGTGTTTCTAGGATGATGCATACATCCTCTGCTTAGACTACTAAGGTCAGTCTGTAGAAGCTTAGAAAACTAGCAACAAAGGCAACTATGTTGGATCACATGGTGGTATGGTTGGATAGAGGGTTGAATTAGATTTCCATTGCAACTGGTCTCATGAATTTTTATCAAGTTTTAAGCATTTTATGAAGGTTTTAGTAAAAATAGTCAAAATTCTGGTTAAGGGTAAACAACAAACATAACACATCAGCTTTTGTTACAGTCAATTGTTTCAAGCTCATCAACTATTTCACTTTTGTTAGGGTCATTCAAAAATTACATCACGGATTTCCTTATTTTTCATTATGATGCACTTGCAAGGGTAAATCATATTACATTTTTTTTATTCCACATTTTGAATCATGATTAAATAACAGTTTACTTGATTGTCACTGGCCATATAGAATACCTAGTCTATGTTTTAATTTGATATATTTCTGCCTTTTCACAGGTTGGTGAACTAATAGGATTACACACCTCTGACTTAGGCTCTCTCAAGGATATTGTAAATGAAAATATTTCTAGAGACCATGAATTTAGAGTATTTTCAAAGGCAAGCTACTTTACACTCAAAAGGTTGAGCTAGATCTTTCTTGCAATGTACCTAGTATGGAGCATAGTCTGAGGTCTTAATGTTTGGTTTTATGTCATTTATAAAGCTTTGAGAACCTTTATCCATAATCCTATGTCAGTTATTTAGGGAGTTATTCACAATTATTTTGCAAATAGTTATATTTTATTTCTTCTTATTTCTCCATGAGTTTTTATCGCATTACACTGTTATCCGGTTTTCTTAAGATTTTCTTCTCTGCCAAAGTGATCAGAACTCTTGTAGAGTTTTTTCTTTTTATTTTGAAAATATTATAGTGGAGGCTTAAAATTCATGTTAATTTCCGTACTCTTAGCTTGTTAATTATGTCACTCTACTTCTCTAAGTATGTTTGCTAAAATGGTTATTCTGACAGTTGGTAGGAACACTGGTTATACTTTTCTGTTTATCAGCTCATCTTACTCCACTCTTAGGCGTGCTCATCCTTTCTGTATCTCTTCTTGTAGTTAATATTATTTTCACACTTACTATTTAACTAGTACCCATATGCTATAGGTTTTTCTGCTTGACACATGTTATGTTTCTTACATTTTTTATTTATACAATTGCAGTATTAAATATTTTGTGTTGACTTAACGTATAATCATAGAATTCAAATTTTATAAAATGTAAATAATAAAGCACGAAGTTGTGTAGCATAATAAAATAGTGAGATCAATGAAATGGATTAGCTATTTGGCAAGGTGACTAATCGCCATATGGGAGAACATATATCTGCTGAAAATATGTTCGTACAAAACTGGAAATATAGGTTCTGTCAGTAGTATCACATGCTATGTTTGTCAGATAAAATTGAATTTCAACAACTTTCTGTGAATCTTAAATTAATTTGAGTTTTGTCATCTAGTAAGTTGCTGCATAATCTATAGAATGTCTTATCTATCTAGAAAAATAGATGTAAAAGAGTCTAAATCCTCTTTAGATCAATTTGTTATATTTTTGGCATTTAGTCTAGTTTCACTTTGTTACATAAATTACAGGTGTCATTCATAAGGTTTCATGTTACGAAAACCAATTGGGGTATTTATATATGTAAACATATGATGACTATAAATATGAGATTAAAGTAACACTGCCTTATTCTCACATTTATTTTCAATTTTGTTTTCACTGCACAGACTCCCAAGTCCCAACCATGGACTTAATCAGTTTGCAGGACTGGTGTTTAAGTAAAAAATCATTTAGAAAAAAACTCATAGAAAGAAACATTAGTCTCAATCCTAAATATACACTAACTTAAAACATAGGCTTGTCAATTTGTAGCTTATTTTCACTTGTCAACTTGATTTTAAAGTATTTCCACTTGTCTTGGTTTCCCATTTTTACCTCAAAGGAGCTGAAAATCATTGTGCAAGAAGTCGATATGGTTGGATTAATGGTGCATTTGTGCAAAGGATGTGCTAATATGGGGCTTTGAGATTGGATACATTTGCAACTTCCAACTTCAAGGATCAAGTCAAGTTGAAATTGTCATATTTTGTCTCATTCATTCTATTTAAGATTTACAATTTTATTTCCGAACTTATAGTTCTATACAATTTTAAAATTTAAAATTTCAAAAGGAAAAAGCTAAATTTGTGGGGTCCAAACACAATGAAACACTAGAATGATCAATTACTACCATATAGACCACATAGACATGTTCTTTGAACATGCAACATCATTCCCAAATATATATTTCATGGTGATCCAAACTATCCCGACCATTTTGATAGACTTTTTAAATCAGAAAGCCAAGAAACACAGTTATGAAGCACATCACCATAAACATACTTGTGGTATACTTCATCATTTGAAATTTGAAATGAGACACAACACAAACATTATAAATATTCCCTCCAAGCCACAATACTAGAAATATTAATGCGGAGAAATGTAGAGCATTTTGTCCTAATAGACACCCAAACTGCCAACGCACTAAATATACTCAAGACATCGACAACATCACCATTTACCTTGTATGTGCTGTGCAACATCCACAACACATACAAAACATGTTCAACATTGCAAGACCATAACATTGAATGCAGAGCATTCTTTCATGTATCCAACAAAGTTTTTGTCTACAAATTCATACTTCAACATCTTACAACGACCAAAACACCTTTGTAGCAGCAACTACTCATCCAAGAGAAACATGAGAGATACCACAACATTCTGTAGCATCACAAAAACATTAGCACAATTTTTGTGCTTCTAATACTCATCTCAATATTTGTAATTCTCAAGTTAATGCTTGTAATCCTCATCTTAATATGATACCATCATGACACCATCTCTACTGACAACCAATAAGTCAAACCACTAAACATGAACCTTCACACCATCTCTCATCTTCATCATTCTCCATCATTGATCTACAACACATAATTATCAACACCAATGAGGGTTGACATCCATCCTTATGTTGCATCAACATGGAAACACATTTGATCAACAACACAACTAAACAACATATCACAGCAATGTCAACATCAACAATCCATAAACATCGGCACAACATCTCTTCAAGTAATCAATCACAACCATCACAATCTATTGAGTGTAGACATCAACACCAAGTAGGTGGACATCCACAACAAAGAATAAATTTATCTATCAACCATCTATAGTATCTTTTGCATTCAAAATCTACTCACCAACTCATCAACATGGTATCCCCATAACTCCTCACTGAGTTGTTCATTGTTTCATGCTCTCTAATGGTGATGCACCCATGTGTACCCAGTGTACCTTCCTCACAAAAAACCACACCAATCTCTTAACTAGGCCTTTTTACTTCTCCCACATGTCAATCACAACATTTTGTCATCTTACAACCCAACCAAAACACAAAATTAGCCCTATTCTTTTCAGAACTCTAAACTGTCCTACTTGACAGTGTTGTCCACCAGTCAATTCTGGACACTATTTTTCTATTTTTGGAAAAAATACCCTAATAAAATATCAATGTAGTCACTTGGTTTTTATCCTAACCTTGGGGTAGCACTTTTCCCAAAGGGATAGTTTCTAGCTCACTTCCAAAATTCCACTACTCACAAATCTTCTTCAAGGGCTAAGTGACCAAAAGGGGTGGCTTAAAGAAGGAAGTGCATCCTAGACTTGGTCTGATTCCAAACCAACCATGGAGGAATTTAGGGGCAAGTACATGGAGTCTAAATCTACAATTTTAGACCTTAATTCGATGCCCATAAAAAGTTATGTGGTCTGCACCATTTTGGCTACACTTCTCTACCGGTCACATAAGGATGCCCGACCAGTGTTTCAAACATATCTCTCTACAAACAAAACCATTTTCTCCAAGATCACCTTCAAATGAAATAAGACTCCCATATCTATCATTTAAGCCTAGTCTCAAAATTTTCCCATGGCTAAAACTTGAGATATGAGCAAAAGAAATAGACAGCCCTAGTTTTTGTCCAAAATCACGTCCCAGATGAATGTCAATTGATTTCTCCCTGATTTCTCAACCAAATGACCTCAAAATTGTTGCAAATGGAAGCTATGACGTTTCTCCAGCTTCCTATGGAGTCAAATTCAACATTTTAATCAACACAGGCTCGGTTGAAGGTAAAAACAGTCAAAAACCACAAAAAAATATAGTTTCTTCAATTGAAAATAACTCAGTTGCTTATTAATAATAATATTCTAATGCAGCTAATTATTTAGCCATTTAATTCCCTTGTCTTTAGGACATTCACAAGTTAACTGGCTCTACTCATGGGAGGTCCTTGTAAGGTTTTTAAAACATGCTCATGTATTTGGAAACAATCTTATTAGAATAAATTATTTTCCTATGCAAATAAGCCTGTAGTTTTGGATCCCAAAAGGGCTAGAAAATATGGAAAATAGTATGTTAGTATTAATAATATGGAAAATAGTCATAACTAGCCATTTGATACATAGACACAAGAATTCTATTAAGAAATGTGAGAGATCTATCTGACAATTTTTAATTTATTTGTCTTCATCCTTGGCACACTTATGGTGCCACTATTTTCTATCGTTTTCTTACCTAATTGTATATATCTTTCCATTTGATGATGTAAATATTCATTCATCTTAGTTACAAATTGTTTGGGATCTATCGACGTTCAAGTTTTTTGTTGAAAATTATTTGGAATGTCAATGATCAATTTTTAAATCAGGTATAAACATTTCTTTCCAATGTGAAGGGCTTTAGTCTTTATATTTTTGTGAAGATGATGGGTCTTCTACATTGTTAATCTTGCAATTGTTGATGACTGGAGTTTATGTCTGGAAAGTTGACCAGCTTGGTAGGAGACCTTAGCTGATTGGAGGCATAAGTGGAATTGTAAGATACTTTTATGCATTATTCAATGAAAATGTATTAGAATTTTATTAAAAATGATATAATGAATTTTTGGTTTCAAAATATCTTTAATACTATGAACTATAAAAAATAGGGTAATAGATTACTTAAGGATGAAACTAAAATTGATTGTGTCAATTTTTTAGTTGAGATTTATGATCTTCTTGGATGCTTTACTCGCGGAACTACTAGGGTCTATTTCATGTTTTACTTTATCCAAAGTTTTAATTCATGAATTTTGATATTTTAACCATGTGAGGTTCTTATGTTTTCTTGTTCGAAGGTTAATATGAAACCAATAAGTTAGATGTTTTTCATGTTTTTTCATTGTGCAAACGGTATCATTATTCCTGCTTGCAGCTTACTACAACTTTCTCAGTGGTGCATCTATTGTGGAAGTTCTTGCATTGTTATTGTATGTTAGCTCCTATCAAGTATTGAGTTTGACCATACACCCTTAATTTACAACTTCATTGTATGTATGCAAAAGATTTTGAATGTCAGATTCTATATGCCAGAGCAGTTTATTTTATGGCTTCCGAGAGAAGTAGCAACCCAAAAATTATAAACTATGCAAATCTGTGTAAATCTAGATCTTGATAAGCCTCTTCATAATAGGCTAATCCTAGATCTGGATGGAATACAATGGGAACAATCACTGAATTATGAAAATATTCCTCATTTTTGTTGAACATGCTTGAACATGGACATCTGGAAAGAGTAGTTCACCCACTTCAAGAAAGTTATGTGGACTCACACAAACGAACCAACAATGAACATAAGCTGATATACCTTCACCAAAAAGCTCCAAACTTCATCAAATCTCACTAGGGGAAGGCTACATTAATCTGGAAATGGTTTTTGAACATGGTGCAACTCTGATATAAAGATTGGTTACTGGTCCAACAGGGGTAGTAACATGAATATCGCTAAAACTCATAAAATAAACATTCCTACATCCTGCAAATGATTGGAAACCTGTAACAATATTAAGGGAACCCTAAATAATGAGAAAAGAGTCTAAGAAACTTGGTGCCATCTATTTCTTCAAGGAATGACAAGAAGTCATGGAAAATGCTTATGTTGAAAATAACTCAGTTGCTTATTACTAATAATATTCTAATGCAGCTAATTATTTAGCCATTTAATTCCCTTGTCTTTAGGACATTCACAAGTTAACAGACTCTACTCATGGGAGGTCCTTGTAAGGTTTCTAAAACATGCTCATGTATTTGGAAACAATATTATTAGAATACATTTTTTTCCTATGCGAATAAGCGTGTAGTTTTGGATCCCAAAAGGGTTGGAAAATATGGAAAACAGTATGTTAGTATTAATAATATGGAAAATAGTCATAGCTAGCCATTTGATACATAGACACAAGACTTCTATTAAGAAATGTGAGAGATCTATCTAACAATTTTTAATTTATTTGTCTTCATCCTTGGCACACTTATGGTGCCACTATTTTCTATCATTTTCTTACCTAACTGTGTATATCTTTCCATTGGATGATGTAATTATTCATTCATCTTATTTACAGATTGTTTGGGATCTATCGACGTTCAAGTTTTTTATTGAAAATTATCTGGAATGTCAATGATCAATTTTTAAATCAAGCATAAACATTTCCTGCCATTGTGAAGGGCTTTAGTCTTTATATTTTTGTGAAGATGATGGGTTTTCTACACTGTTAATCTTGCAGTTGCCGATGACTGGAGTTTTTGTCTGGAAAGTTGACCAGCTTGGTAGGAGACCTCAGCTGATTAGAGGTATAAGTGGAATTGTAAGATACTTTTATGCATTATTCAATGAAAATGTAACAAGAATTTTATTAAAAATGATATAATGAATTGTTGGTTTCAAAATATCTTGAATACTATGAACTATACAAAGCAGGGTAATAGATTACTTAAGGACGAAACTGAAATTGATTGTGTCAATTTTTTAGTTGAGATTTATGATCTGCTTGGATGCTTTACTCAAGGAACTACTAGGGTCTATTTCATGTTTTACTTTATCCAAAGTTTTAATTCATGAATTTGGATATTTTAACCATGTGAGGTTCTTATATTTTCTTGTTCGAAGGTTAATCTGAAACCAATAAGTTAGATGTTTTTCATGTGTTTTCATTGTGCAGATGGTATCATTATTCCTTCTTGTATCTTACTATAATTTTCTTAGTGGTACATCTATTTTGGAAGTTGTTGCATTGTTATTATATATTATCTCCTATCAGGTATTGAGTTTGACAATACACCCTTAATTCACAACTTCATTATCTGTATGCAAAAGATTTTGAATGTCAGATTCTAAATGCCACATGAGTTTATTTCATGGCTTCCGAGAGAAGTAGCAACCCAGAAATTATAAACTATGAAAATCTGTGTAAATCTAGATCTAGATAAGCCTCTTCATAATAGGCTAATCCTAGATCTAGATGGAATACAATGGGAACAATCATTGAATTATGAAAATATTCCTCATTATTGCTGAACATGCTTGAATATGGACATCTGGCAAGAGTAGTTTACCCACTTCAAAAAAGTTATGTGGACTCACACAAATGAACCAACAATGAACATAAGTTGATATACCTTCACCAAAAAGCTCCAAACTTCATCAAATATCACTAGGGGAAGGCTACATTAATCTAGAAATGGTTTTTAAACATGGTGCAACTGTGATATAAAGATTGGTGGCTGGTCCAACAGGGGCAGTAACATAAATATCGCTAAAACTCATAAAATAAACATTCCTCCATCCTACAAATGATTGGAAACCTGTAACAATATTAAGGGAACCCTAAACAATAATAAAAGAGTCTAAAAAACCTGGTGCTTTAGTCAATGACTTCACATGCCATCTATTTCTTCAAGGAATGATAAGAAGTCATGGAAAATTCTTATGTTGAAAATAACTCAGTTGCTTATTGCTAACAATAGTCTAATACAACTACTTATTTAGCCATTTAATTCCCTTGTCTTTAGGACATTCACAAGTTAAATGGCTCTACTCATGGGAGGTCCTTGTAAGGTTTTTAAAACATGCTCATGTATTTGGAAACAATCTTATTAGAATATTTTTTTGTCCTATGCAAATAATCCTATAGTTTTGGATCCCAAAGGGGCTGGAAGCAGGGAGCAGAAATTGGGTAGTGAGGGGCTGTGGAGAACATTGCAGGACGGAGGGGGGGAAATACAGGAGCCCAAGTTGGGCACAATTAATTTTATGTAAACTCAGTAGACTAGGTGTTTTTCTTAAATTGGATGTGCACCTAGAATTAAACAAAATAAAGGGAACCTGTGCATGGAATGCTTTAGTTTGGATTCACTCTAAATTGGACTAAATGGACATGATATTGGTACCCTAGTAGAATGTAGAGGATTGAAACATGGAGATCCTTTACCTCCCTATGTATCTATTTGATGGCTGGGCACTCAATAAAGAAATGTAGTGGCAAAAGTAGCTCAAGTATTAAGAAGTTTCCTTAGGGACTCATTCAGAATGTATAAATACTATTTTCATCTGTCCAATGGAACTTTCCTTGCAGAAAGAATAAACCCATTAAGACCACAAAACTTTAACATTGTAATTCTCTTCTCAAAGGCTTATAATTAGGAGTTTAACATATATAATCTCAAATTCAATTTGTTAATACAAACCATATATGCCAAAAGAAATTAGATGATTGGTTGAGTATGTCAAACCTCACTCACTAATATAAAAGGTATGCATTTGTCTTTAGGACATTTTACAGTTCTCAATTGGATTGCACATAAAGATAATATTTTTCATGTAATATGGAGCAATACAATCGTCATTGACAATACAATATAACCACCCTATCTATATTAGTGTCTTTAAAATTTGCCACATCGATAGCTGATATTGTATTCATATTTGTCTTCATGCAACTATGATGTAGAGGCCATATATAATGTGGAGGGCATAGAGGAGTAAGAGCATAAATTTTAAGAGACATGTCTAAAACTGCTTCATACAAGTGCAACAAATTTAGAGACATGGGGGACAACTTGAGTTTGTCATTTACAATGCAATGCTTGAACCTACTAAAGTTTCATAGATATTTAATTCTCCCAAGTAATATTGAGGATCATGTATAATTTTGAAACAACACCCCAGATTATCTTCCTATTGCTCTTTCCTTTTCCTGTCTCCCTTTTCTTTCATTGCTATTGACAACTACTAGAATAATAGTTGAAGGTGATGGTGTCTATTATTCTTTGTGCTTTATGCAGGATGCTTTGGCCACATCAGAAAAAAGATCAGACTATAAAATTACACATAGATTGAGTAGGCATCCTCTACCACAGCCACCACTGCAGGACCTGAATCCTACATCGTATGTGAAGAGTATTTCTGTATATTGATTGGTATGGTATCTAGGTTAGGAGTAATTCATGGGATTCTATGTTTTTTATTACATATATGCATAGAGAAGTTTAAGACACATTTGGCAAGTAATTTCATCAAGCACTGTAGTTGGGAAGATTATTGAACTCATTTTTGACTTCCTTTTAACTGAATTTACAGATTACATTTGTGTTCTTTATTAGCCCATTTTACTAATTTCAAATGTCTGAAATGTCTTAAATGCAGGCTTTTGACTTTTGCAGAAGAAAATATTTTAGAGTTTCTAGCAAAGGCCATAGGCACTTACCTAGATTGGATTCAAATACTTGGGATGAAGGTTGGTTTTTCCTAAAGTCTAACTCATGCAACTACATCATCTAGAAAACTCTTAAACAATGATATTGATATCAAATGTTGTGTTTTTTTGGTCAGCTTGGTCTGGATCCCATTGGAGTCATGGCAATAGGTAATGATTGTGATGGAGTGGTTGTTCAAGCATTTGGCCTTGTAGGGATGGATTCCAGTAGGGTATGAAAGCTCTGTCTTAAAATATATGATTTTCAAAAATATTTAAAGTTATTATTGCTTGTCAATTAGATCTTGTAGAGGAAAATGACATAGTTGATGTCTAATCTCAAATTTAAAAATATTCTTAAGCTTGACTGAACTGATTCAGGCTAAAACATTACAAACTATTTCCTTGTAAGCTAATCAGGTTTTTTTTAACATCATAGTCTTCTTTTCTTCAATAGTTTTCCAATCATTTTTCTTCTAAACAACATGATGTACTCTAATTATCAATCTTGCACAATAATTTATTTATCTATTCACAGCATCCCAATGCTTGACCAACTTTTTGGATTCATACGATAGGGAATTCACTTCTTGACTTGATGTAGGCGTTGATGATCCATTCATCTAATGAAAAATTTGCCAAGTCAGTAAATTAATAATTTTTGATTTACTGTCAACAATAATTCATTTCTGTGATTCTTATGCAGAAAAACTTTGTCTATCTTGATTAGAATTGTATCTATGATAAAAAGAAGCAATTAAAATTATTGTCTACAAACGAATACACTAGGTCAATGGGGACTTGAAAGTACATCCAATTAACAAAAGTTAGGATAAAAATAATCCTATGATCTGAATAAGTAATAAACATAATTCAATGTAAACATAACTAGAAGGGTTAAATCTATGTGGGTAAAAGTCAAACTGCATGATCCAACGAGAAGCACAAACAACCATCTGAGAGGGGAAGACTCCTCAAGGAAACACAGAGATGATGAAAACCATCTTGGAGAAAGGATGGTAATTGGTGTTGTTACACATCAACAACAAATGTTCTAGCAGAGGAACCAATAGTTCACCATCCACTACCATGACAAATTGATATAAATATTACTAGAAGAGTCAAACCCATGTGGGTAAAACCCAATCTGTATTATCAAACTTAAAATACAATTACCATGTGAGGAAAGAAGACCTCCCAAGGAAACAATGATCCAATGAAGACCAAATATGAAGGTCAAGGATGATGATCAGCATTGTTACACAAATGTAATAAATTTTGTGGTAGAAGATGCAATAACATTGTCATGTCCCCTTTTGTATAATAATTTTGGCTGGACCACAAATGCCTAATTTTTAATTTTCATGTCTTCCTTGGTCCATTTTTGTGTAAATATTCTCCCTCTTCTCTCCCCCTATTTCTCTCTTAGGTCCTTGAAGTCTCTTAAGTGTTGGGGTGTGTCCAGTCTTTTAAGTTCTTGCCATCCATAGGAGTTTTGAAGCTCCTCATCTTGACATGCCTTTATATCTAAGTCTGATATTCCCTTTGTCCCTTTTATGTTGGACTTTTAGACTTTTCCATCTGGTTATACCTTCCTTTCATTCCTTTCTAGAGTGTTGGAGCTTCCTTTCCTTGGCTACCCTTCTTATGTCATCTGGTGCAGAGTGCACACAAAAAAGTGGGAAATGACCCATTTACTATCATAACCCTTGAACTATAGATGGAAAAACTTGAAATCATATTTAATAGAAAGTACTAGTATACATGGTATGATTATTATTTAAAGGGTACTAGCTCAATGGAATAGCACCTACTTTACAAGTAGGAGGATGGTGGTTCGATTCCATCATGCCCTAATATGACTAAATATATGACTAAATAAATGACTAAATATATGACTACATAAATGACTAAATATATGACTAAATAAATGACTAAATATATGAATAAATAAATGACTAAATAAATGACTAATTCAATAACCAAATCAATGACTAAATAAACGACCAAATAAATGACCAAATAAATGACTAAATCAATGACCAAATAAACGACCAAATAAATGACTAAATCAATGACCAAATAAATGACCATATAAATGACTAAATAAATGACCAAATAAATGACTAAAATAGTTTTTTCATAAATTTGGTTGCAAGATAAATGACCAGCAATAAACTACCACTGATCACGTGACCAAATTTGGTCATTTATCTACAATTTTTGGTAGTTTATTTGGTCATATATTGTTATTTTTATACTAGTGTACATCATTAGCCTACCACCCATTTGCAAGGGATTTTTTAGGCACTCTCAATGGATACATGACAAGTTTGAACAATTTTGATCGTTTGGGATTTGTTTTTCAAAAAGTTGTTAAGTTTGCTCAAAAGTTGCTTGACAACTTTTGAGCAACTTTTACATGTTTTGCAATTTTGCAAATCTAGTGACCAAACTTGGTCATGATGTTATTTTTGTGATCCATAGTGGATCCAAACATTAAAAACTCAAAAATAAAATATTCCTAGGGTTTTGGATCATTAATGACTCATAATTAACCAAGGGCTCATAATGTGCCAATCTTGGAACAATGGCCTTACAAGGTGATCCAGTGATTAACCCAATATCTAATCATCACTAAAGGCCTCTTAGGACCTTGAAGGAAACCCTATTTTCCATTAGAACACTTGGTTCAGTTAAGGTGCTCCTGCACCAGAGACCCCAAATCAATTAAGCCACAAAAATTAAATGCAAAAGTTAGCCACCAGAACCAACTCCAAAATAAACATCTCGGGAAAAGGTTGACCAAGAAATAGAGTGACTTAGGTAAAGAAAACTCTGAGAAACAAAACATGAAACCCAAGTGACAGAAGAAAAGAACTCGGTAATAAGAATACCTGAGAAATAGAACCTGAGCAACAAAAACAAGCATGCCCAAGTGACACAATCCGAGCAATAGAAAAGGAACAAGCAGCCTCCAAACAAATTAAGGAACAAAACAAACATATTTTTGGTTGAGTAGGATTGACAATGACCCAATATTATCCTACATCAGACACCCAGGGTTACAAGAAATGATTTCCCAAATCATGTATCAGGTCCAACATGAAATGAATCCAACTTATATTTAGAAATCCAAGATGAGTCCTCAATCAGTCTATTCTTCCACTTTACTAGATACTCCATGTATTATTTTTCTCTTGTACTTTTGCTAACTCTTTGTTTCAAAATCTTCTCAACTTTCTCTATCTATTTCTTAGGATAATCACTTGGTATTGTCATTTTTTCATCAGGTTCATGATATTCATACAAGTTTGAAATATTGATTATAGGTGATATATCCATGTCATCAGGTAATTCAACTTCATAAGAATTTCCACTGTCAAATCTTCTCAGTATTCTACAAGGACCAAATTTATTCATCTTCAATTTACCATATGTTCCAATAGAAAATCTACATTTCTTCAAGTGAACCATTACTGCATCACCAACTTCAAATGTTTTATGTCTTCTTGATCTATCTGCATTATCCTTGTATTTCTTATTTCTTTTCTCCAACTTCTATTTTACATCTTCATGCGATATCTTCATGAACTCATCAAATTCCTCTACTTTAGCACTTCTTTTATCTTCTCCAATTATATCTCTCAAGTCTGATATAATTCTTGGTTGTGTTCCATGAACAATCTCAAATGGCATCTTTCCAGTGCTTCTATTTACTAAACTGTTGTATGCAAACTCTGCTTGTGCCAACATCAAATCCCAATTACTTGGTGTATCTCCAACTAAGCATCTCAACAAGTTACCCAAACTTTGGTTTACAACATCTTTTTGTCCATCAGTCTGTGGATGAAATGTAGAACTAAAATTCAAATTAGTATCCAACTTCTTCCAGAGTGTTCTCCAAAAATAGCTAACAAACTTACTGTCTCGGTCAGAGATGATACTCCTCGGTAATCCATGCAATCTGACCATCTCTTTAAAGAAAATATCTTCTATATGTACTGCATCTGATGTTTTCTTACATGGTATGAAATGTTTCAATTTAGAAAATCTATCCACAACAACAAATATGGAATCATTACCTCTTGTTGTCCTAGGTAAGCCAAGAAAAAAATGCATGCTGTTATCACTCCAAGGTTTCTCAGGAATAGTAAGTGGTGTATACAAACCAATATTTTGACTCACTCCTTTTGCAACTTGACAAACTCCATAAATTTTCACAAATTTTTTAACATCCTTATACAATTGAGGCCAAACATACCTTTCCTTCAGCAAACTCAATGTCTTATCAATACCAAAATGTCCAGCCAATCCACTACTATGTTTCTCCTTAATCAAATTAGTTCTCATTGATCATCTTTGTGTACATAACTAAATACCTTTGAACAACATATTTTCCTGAATGAAATGTCTTCATACTTGATTGATTTGAATTAGATGCTCTGCACACTCTCCACTGCTCTAAAAAATCAGGATCACTTTCATACAAAGTCTTCATATCATCAAAAGCAAGAACTTCAATTCTCATTTTAGTCAACAAAGATCTTCTTCTACTCAATACATTAGCAACTCGGTTAGAAAATCCACTCTTATCCTTAATCACAAATGTGAAACTCTGTAAATAATCTACCCATTTCATGTCTCTGATTCTACTTATTTTGACTACCCAAATATTGTAAAGCCCTATGATCAGTATACAACATAAATTCATTTGAAATCAAATAATGTCTCCATTTCTTCATAGCTTGAACAATAGCATAGAATTCTTGGTCATAGATAGGATATTTCCTCTTAGCATAATTCAAAATTTCACTAAAGAAAGCAACAGGTTTACCTTCTTGAGTCAACACAACTCCAATTGCATTTCCACTTGCATCACATTCAACTTAAAATACCTTATTGAAATTAGTTAATTCTAACATAGGTAATTCATAAACTTTCAACTTCAAAGCCTCAAAACTCTTATCAGCTCCATGTGTTCATTTGAATTCTCTTTTGTCTCCTCTCATTGTCTCAGTCATAGTATTACAAATAGAACTAAAATTTCTGATAAACTTCCAATAAAAACTTGCCAATCCATGAAATGATCTTACCTCAGTGACATTCTCAGGTGTAGGCCAACTAAGTATAGATTCAACCTTCTCAGGATCCATCTTCAAACCATCATGTGAAATCACAATACCCAAATACACAAGTTCTTCTTTCATGAAGGAACACTTTTTTAGATTTATCAGCAACTTTTCCTCTTTCAATCCCTGCAACACTTGTCTTATATGCATCAAATTCTCTTCTCTAGTCTTACTTAATATTAGAATATCATCCAAGCATACAATCACACATTCATTCAATAATTTTTTTAGAACTTCATTCATTAACCTCATAAATGTACTTGGTGTATTAGTTAAACCAAAAGGCATAACCAACCACTCATACAAACCTTCCTTTGTCTTGAAAGCACTCTTCCATTCATCACCTTCTCTAATTCTGATATGATGATATCCACTCTTCAAATCAATTTTGGTAAAATATTTTTCTCCACTCAAACAATACATTATGTCATCCATTCTCAGTATAGGAAACCTATACTTCATTGTGATATTGTTAATTTCTCTTGAATCAGTGCACATTTTCCATTCTCCATTCTTCTTAGGTGCCAACACAGCAGGTACTACACATGGACTCAAACTTTCTTAGATCAAACCTTTGTTCAACAATTCATGAACTTGTCAGTTAAGCTCTTCATTCTCGGTAGGTGTTAACCTATGTGGTGCTTTGTTTGGAAAAGTAGCTCCAGGAATGAGATCCATACAGTGACTGATATCTCTCATTGATGGCAAACCATTGGGTACATTATCTAAAATTATCTCCTTGTACTCAGTGAGTAACTTCTCAAATTCTATAGGATTGTCATCTTTTGTATTCTTACTCGGTTTGTTAGGAATCAAAGCATAAAAAATATCATTCATTTTCAAATCCTTAACAAACTCTACCTTCCATCAAACAAAATTTCACATATGTACATATTTCACCAACAGATTCTCAACTAAAGGTGACAACAATCCATAGGCATAATATCTATTCAACCCATCAACCCAAATACAATATCTGTTCAATCTTCCATCTTGTATAGCATATCTATCATATTGCCAAGGTCTACCCAACAAAATGTGACAACAATGCATATCACACAACACCTTATCATAATATTTTCCAATTTTTTGATTTACAAAACATTGTTCACTCACCATTAATGTATGTTCATCCTTGATCCATGAGATCTAATAGGGATTTGGATGCTTCATCCTCTCCAACTACAACTGTGTAACTATTTCCTCAGATGTCATATTCTTTGAGCTTCCACTATCAACAATCACTTTCCAAACTTTGTCTACAACTCTACATCTAGGCTTGAATAAAAATTTTATGACAGAATCTTATTTATATTTCTCACTCCATAGTATCCTTCGAATCATGAGATTTCCTTCCTTCCCAGCTTCATTTGTTGACTCTTCTTGCACAATGCATTTCTACTACTACTTCCTATCTTGCTTGCATATGTACATTCAAAATATTTATGTCCTTCCTCACCATAATTGTAACAAGTTACTTGGAACCCTCTTCTGCTATAACCACCTCGGGAGTAATTGCCTCTTCCTTGGTATGAACTTCCACCTTTCCATTAAGTCTTTCCTTTGTCTTGAGATGTGTCTGAAATTGACTTGTCTAGTTTAGATCTACTATTTTTACCATGAGATCTGCCTCTTCCCCTAGGAAATCTACCACCTCTGACTCTTTTTCTTTGTTCATATCTCTTGTTCAACTTTTCCTCAGCTTTTATGGAAAATTTATATGCCTCTTCAATACTTTCCATCTTGACCAAACTAATCTCATCTTGTATGGAACTTCTCAATCCATTCAAATACCTTGCTACTCTTTCCACTTCATCTTTAACATGTCCAGATCTGATGTGCAATCTGTAGATTTCTTCAGTGTAGTCTTTCTTCTTCAAACTTTGCATTCTCCTAATCAGGTTAATCTAATAGTCACAAGGTAGAAATTTTCCTTTCAATTTGTTTACCATCTTATCCCATACCTTGATTTTGTCTTTACCTTTCTTCTTTTGATCTAATTGCAGATGTTCCCACCATAAGGATGCATGACCTTTTAAATTTGTACTTGCAATCTTCACTTTCTTATCCTTTGATATATTCTCATATTCAAATTACTTTTACATCTCAGTTATCCAATCAATCAATTCATCAGAATTCAACTTCCCACTATACTCAGGAGGATTAAACTAAGGTGTGGATTTCAAACTTGTTAATGCTCTCAGGAATCTCTCTTCTTCCTGATCCATCATAGGTGCAGGTGAAACTTCACCTTGAACCTCTTCCAATTCATCGTCACTAACATCCTCAAGATGTCTTCCTCTACGTTGGGATATCTCAAGAGCTTCGAATCTAGCAGCCATCTATCTAAGAATATCATCTAGAATTGGATCTGCATTTCCTTCTCCCACAAACCATCTTGAATCCCTCTGTGATTGTAGGTCAGATCACAATCTGCTACCCGACAACAATATCACCAACTAGGGTTAGGGTTTACAAGAAGGAACTTAGATCTCACCAATGATTTGATACCACTTGATGCAAAGTAGGATGACAGAAACGGACAAAGGCTCTCCCAACTACCAAACCAACTTGCAGACACAATGCGGAAACAACAACACATAGTGTGAGAAGAAACAACAGAGATCCTATTTTATTAATTTATCAAACTCATTACATGCCAAGCTATAAGGCCTTCCCAATTTTGGTCATGTATTCAATGAATTATAGAGTAATCTTCATACATGCAAGGTCAAAGACCTGCCTTCTAGAGAATTCAATACTTAATCTCCTATTACAATCTGATATCCAAATCCTATTCTAAAACTGATACCTAAAACTAAGAACATAGAAACAATTATATACAAGAGTCCACCCAAGAGGTCAGCGTTCAAATCCATAAGAGAAATCCATATTTAGGTCCACACAGATCCCAATGAGAGACCCCAAATCAATTAAGCCATGGAAATTAAATGCAGAAGTTGGAAACCAGATCCAACTCCAAAATAAACATCTTGAGAAAAGGTTGACCGAACAATAGAGTGACTTGGATAAAGAACACCCCGAGCAACAGAACATGAAACTTGAGTGACAGAAGAAAAGTACTTGGTAACAAGCATGCCTGAGAGATAGAACCCGAACAATAGAAACAATCATTCCTGAGTGACAGGTTCTGAGAAATAGAAACAAGCATGCCCGAGCGACAGAACCCGAGAAACAGAGAAGGAACAAGTAGCCTCCTAACAAACTAAGGAACAAATCAAAATATTTTTGGTTGAGTAGGATTGCCAATGACCCAAGATTCTCCTGCATCAACAATCGACCTAGATCATCTGGAGGCCGCATTACAAGTGAAACTTGAAAAGAGGGTGCCCCTAGATTCTACAAACCCTTTTGTGAAAGTAGATATAGATTGGAAGTTTGAGTTTGAAAGATTTTAAGTTGAGAGTATTCATATGGTTCTAAAGTATTTTAGAATAATCCTCATTGAGATAACATAGCTCATTGACCTAATGGAAGGAGAGAAAGGGATTGATCGTAAGATGGAATAAAGGAAATAAGACCTTCAGGATGTGAGGATCATAAGAAAGAAACACTCTCAATTTTTGGTAAAGATATATAAAGAAGAAGAGCTAGAAATTTTTGATGAGTGGGTGCTAAATATTGGTATCACCACGAGAAGCTACCAGGAAAGCTTGGAGAAGATTGACAAGAAGAGAAATAATTCCATTCTATGGGTAGAAGAAATTGATAAATTCTTTGATGGAATGGGCTTGGAACTATATGAGTATGATAATAAGAAGAAGTTGTATTCTAGAAAGAATATTTTTCATCATTTTATGGGAAATTTGGTCGGAGTAAACACCAATGGAGACCTACAAAAATTATTTTATTTCAAAGAGGATATACATTATATAATGGAGCATATAGAAGAGATCAAAGCATTCATTTCAAACCTCACCTCATTCCAGGTAAGGCGGCAAAAGAAGTTAGAATTTATCAAGATTCCCATCTTTGATGAAGTCCAAGAAATTATAGATAGATTGCGCAGGATCCACCCAAACATCCTTCCAGAGAGTTGAGGGACATTTTTGACACTTAGCCATTTTTTGAGGATTGTGGTCACTTTATGACACTTAGCCATTTTTTAGGTCTAAATTCATTTTTTAGGCTTAGCTAATTTTCAAGGTTACATTTTTTGGAGGTCCATGAATCCAAAAATCAAAAGTCACTGAACTCTAGACTTAGTCATTTTTCAACATTGCATTTTTTAGAGTTTCACAACTCCAAAATTCTTGGGCATGCATTTTTTAATCAAGTTTTTTTACAAAAGATAATTTTGGTGGGTAGATTTCATGTAGACATGAGTTCTTTTATGAAATTCAATGGGTCTTCCATCAGTTGCATATCAGAAGAGCACTTGGATCCATGCATTTTGGGCATGAACATCAAAGAAAAGTTCAATCGCATGCAAACAAGAGGATGAAACGATGGAACTAAAGTTCAAATTCTTCCATTTCAGGGACTGATTTTAGTATGATTTTACATGCATTTAATGTACACATGGATGAAAATACTTGCAAGATTGTTAGCTATTAGTGTAGGAGTATTTTTCAATTGTTAAACTCTAGTTTTTGCCATGTTTATTGTAGATGAAACCCTAGCTATGGGTTTCTAATTTCTATGTTGAAGCACTATATATTTCATTATAAAGATGTAATTAGGGTCAGATTCTTTATGCAATAGAGCTATATGTTGTTTGTGCTTCATTCATGGTGTGAATTTTCTACTATCTATGCAAAATTTATGAATACTTGTTCATTTATTTCAAAGAGCCAATTGTGTTTTATTGTGAATAAATCTATGATCAATTATTTTGGAGTTCATCATTATTGTTTCATCCTACTATGAGAAATGATTAGAAAGATCTATTATATTGGTTTAAGGATAATTTTTTCTCATGTGTGCGTGCATTTTTTGACTTCACAATTTTGATAAATTTTGAGAAATCTTGCATCTGGGAAAATTTTATTTGAAATATTGCATCTACTTAATATGGAATTGTGAGTCCATTTTATTCATGTTTTGTGGCTTTCCATATTTTCATCATTTAATTCGTAAGCTTGATTCAAAGATGGTTTATGTCCTTTAGATTCATTTCTAGAAAATTTTGTTACATTTATTGTTACCCAATCTTATGATTTATATTTTTGGAAATTGGTTAAGATAGGGAATCATTGTAGGTTTTAAAAGTTAGATTTGCATCAATAGAAGTTTACATATATTAAAAATTGAGAAAATACAAAAAGAAGTGCTAAATTTTATTTTGTAGCCTGAAGTTTTAATTGAACCAGCAAAGGCCTCCTTGTGAACATTCAAATTTATATTCTATTGAGCTTTCTAAGTGGTTGTACCATGACCATGGAGAACCTTGGGAATAACTTTGTTATTCTTTCAAGGTGGGAATTTGCATCACTTATTCCTAATTTTTTATTTGTGTAAAAATGACTCTCAATAGAAGTGGCTCTTAAAGGAGGGCCCAAAGATAATAGGATGGAGAATACTAGATATTTATCATTGGGAAGGTTCGAGCGAGTACTTAGATTATCTCCAAAAATGGGGGAGTTCTCTAAGCTCGCCCACCATTGCAAACATTGCAGTGACAAGGGAAAATCAAAATTGATTCCCCTACCAGCTGATCTGCCAGATCCACTTGGCCAAGAATCACATATTGCTAGTCCAATTTCTACCACAACCATCAATCAAAATAAGAATTTTCTACCACCTATACAAATTACTTTCTTTTCTAATGCCCAAAGTTCCCCTTTGAGCATAGTTGTCCAATTGCATGAATTTCCTAAGAATCTTGAGAATTTTTGTACTAGGTTCATGTATGATGAATCTAGGAAAATAGAAGAACTCATTTGTGCCTTTAAATAAATATGCAATCAAAAATAAATTATACATCAAGGTTTGGTTTGTATCTTATTTCCATACACACTTGGTGAGTTTTCCTACAACTGGTATCTAAATTTTCCTAGTGGATCCATCACCCCATGGGATGAGTTGGAGACCAAATTTCTAAATTGATTTAAACTCTACGGAGATCCCACAAACCTTCACCACCAATTTGTCTCAGCTAAGAAAGAGTTAAATGAGCATGTTTCCATGTTTAATCATCATTTCCAAAAGATGTATAAGAGGCTTGAAGGTCCTTACATAGTAGCCATGTCGGCTACCATACAAGTACACCTAAGGGTCTTAGTTCCACTAACTACTATTTTTTTGAGAAGGCTCCCCCTATGGATATAGATACATTAGAAAAGGTATCCAATGAAGCTATCAGTTTCACATAGCAGATGAATCCTCAAGCTAGTGTAAATTTTGGTTCCTTACCATCGTTTGGAAATCTTACCACTGTGATCACATTCCCAACAATTAACCATGCCTTGAACAATCATACTCTATTGCTCAATCCCATACCAACTGTATTATCCTAAATTGGAAGCACTTTAATTTAGTTATGGTTTAGCACCCATTTAGTGTGATTACATGGTACACTTTCATTTATGATGCACTAGACTTGTTTCTTTTCTCTCTCCTAGGTAAAATAAGGGTAGGATATAACAAATCCACCTTTATTACCCTCTTCTTTGGTGAAAAGATCAAGGTAGGACCTAATCACAAGGTATCCTCCTTTTTCATCTCCTCTTTCAAAGTTATTTTTTATCCCAAGATTATTCTTTTTTATGATAATCTCTTTCTCCAACCCCAAACTGACTATTATTTACAATCTTGAGACAATTTTGGAAGACTATGCCTCTGTGCCCATTTTAAATTTTAAGGCTTCCCACCTTGTGCGGTCGGCCCTTGCGGGGTGTAATCTCAAAATCACTATAAGTTAACACTCAAATTATTCATTTGGTATGATGATGATGATATATGGAAACTTCATGTGGACAAGCTTGCGTAGACATCCCAATTTGACATAGTGCAATTGTAAGGTGGAAACAAGAAGGATTGGAAACATTCATTGAAGCAAGAGAGTTATTCACTTTGCATTCTTCTCCCAATCAAGCATTCAAGTATTCAAGACATTAACATGGAGTATAAAATAGACTATAAAGGTGGATTGGAGTACTTTAGCCTTGGAGGATTGGTATGATTTTCATGTTATTTTTGGATCTATCCATTGTTTCTTTATATTTACATACACATTTAGATTTACATGCTAGGGTTTCAATCTCTAGGGTTAGATCTTGGCATTTTATATACATTTCTCTATACATTCTAGATTTGTATTCTAGATTCATGGGTATTACACACAAAAAAATATTTCCTAATGGCTATTCATGGAGGTGGAAATCACCAAAACATGGGGTTGACTAAGGCAAACCACTATATAGCCACCCACCCACACCATGTTTTTAGATTTGCAGGTTTCAGAAGGACATATTAAAGTACAGATCTGGATACTCTTTTCAAAGAAGATTAAAAATATGAGATTCATTCACTATTCCATCAACACTCAGGTGCAAGATGAGGTTTACCTACCTCAGATAGAGAAGATACAGTTCCTGATCACAAATTTGATATTTCCTATTCTAACACAAACTTATAGTTCAATTTTACGGTCCTGGACTAGGCCGAGGTCGGCCTAGTCCTAGGTGGGTTTTCAGCATGTCACCATCCACCCTCCAGGTCCTCATAGCCCCTCCAAGTTAGCATAGTATTGAGGTTCTAAGGTTTCTGGGTTTTGTAGATCTCAATTTTGTGCTCCTAAACCTTGAATTATTCTAGATTCTAAAATAGTAATCTAGTAGGTCTTCGGGTTTGTATTTTCAAGGTAAGTTGACTTCATTTCTTATTTTCATCACTTTATTTTCATAGATTTTATTTTCATATTAGTTTCAATCCCCTCTTGTAGGGAAATAAATAAGTTAATCTAAGTAATTTTCCCCTTTGTGAATGTTATGCATTAACATTTCTTTTTGTTTTAATCGGGTCTCCTTTGGTGGTGGAATCTTGGTATTCTTCCCTCCTATGTTGTGGGGTGTTCCAATTTCCCCATATATATTTTGGTGAACCCACCGATTTCATGCATATTACCTTTTGATTTTATAGTTGAATGATCTTCATATTATATGCTTGATTTCACCCATATATATTTTGGTGAACCTGTACCTTACATGCCAGGTATTCCATTTGTTGTGGTTAAGTTAGATTTTGCATTTATATTGAAAAAAAAAAAGACAAAAGCATTTCTTTTTCTTTCTTTCCTGATAGAATAGTTGTTTTTTAATTTTTTTGCATATACAAATACAAAAACATTTGATTTAAGGCATTTTTGAATGGAGTTGTATCATTTTTTGCTAGTTCAATTTCAAGTTTCCTTCATGAATTTGAAAATGTTTCTTTTCATGCATATGATGATAGTTTAGTTCTTGATTATCACGCTAATGTCTTTCCTAATACCAATACCATAAATAAAAGAAATTTAGTGCAATAAGAGTCCATTTCTTCAAATAATCTCCCTCCAAATGGTGATATCTTGAAATAAAATGTTGATCCTTCTCCTAAAATTCCTCCTATGAAAACGTTTTGATACAAGAGATAAATCCTTTATCTATCCTTCTTTCTGATGGGGAGATCCAACAACTTGAGCTCTTCTAGCTCTTCTCAAGGCTCTTTCTTAGCCTTCCTAGGGTTCTCTTCTCTACCTTAAAAATATGAATCTCTTTTCAATTCCTCTTCTTCACAAGATCTCACCTATCAACTTCAAAACTACACTTCCCCTCTCTACACTTGTTAGGCATTCATAGTTCTCCTAAGTCATTCAAACCTCCAACTCCTTCATAGGAATGGAACTATGTGTTTGGGCTTTCCCTCTACTCATTTCTATGAATCTTGGTGTTCTTTCATTCTATATTCTATTGGTTTCTTCATCAAGTTCTTGGACTCCTATATTCTAGGCCTTATAGCCTTTTTGCTCCAATTAGGCCTCCTAATTTGAAAAAAATTGAAATTGCTTCCACATTACCTTAACAATCCACCAAAGAAACTTTGGATTTGTTCATAAATCAACCTAGGCTTTTAGATTTTCTAGGTTTAGGCTTTCCAAAGTGTCCGTACAATGTACTTTCAAGAAACCCCTATTTTTAAGGGCTTTTAGGTTCTCTGAACCACTCTGCTTTTTGATGGCTCAAAATGTGTTCAGAAGGACTCATCTACCCTTATCCTCTCAACCACAAGGCCTTGTCACATGCCTCTACACTTCCCAACTCAATATTGGCACAAACCAATACATCCATCCATTCTTTAATCCTCTGCAAATCTGCAAGATCCTAGCCGGATGGCTCTGGACCTGACTAGGGCTTTCTTGTAAAAATATCTCCCCTGCTTAAATCAAACCTAAAATAAATATTCATAAATTAATTAAAGCATGATATTCTTGATTCTAGGTGGCCATAGTCATTTAACAGATGGAAATCAAGAAAGAGCCATTTCTATGCAAACCACTCTGTACAGGACAATGAGACTGAGAGCTAAAAGAATTTGCAAAACCACTATTAAAATGTAAAAAAATTATAAACCAAAACCACATAAATTATCTACATGTATAACACTAAAATTTCATGCCATCACAGTTTACCATTCAATCCATTAAGGTTTGGATGAAGGCTCAAATAAGGGATAGTGTTACAATAACTTGACAATTGCTTCCTTCCTTCAAAACAATCTATATAATATGATGACCAACCCTTCAATTAGGGTTTAATTAGGATTATATATCCCCCACACATGTTCTCAAACCATATTTTTAGGCTTTAGGTTCATTTGTGTCCATTTGAAACTTTTTAGGAAAGTTGTCGTGAGTAACTTTTGCAATTTCTTGCATTTTGTCATTTCCTTCTCTCCAACTTGCATAGATCGACCCAAAATCACTCTAATGGATCCAAAATCATGCATAAACATCATTTGAATATTTTTCACTCAATTTGGGATCTTTTTCCATGTTTGACCAACTTTGACTTTTCAAACCTTAAGGTAAAACCCCACTATCTAGGACTTTTTGGACTAAGACAAAGACTAAGAAAATAGAAACACTCACAAGACTCTAACACACACCTTGGGACTTTATAATAGTCCTTATTCTCTATTGGTTTTCTAGAGCCACCTACAAGCCAAAATTTCATAGGATCTTCATTAGGACCCTAAGGTGCTCCTGCACCATTCTCCTCTTGCAAAAAGAAGGTTATGGTACCTGACGAGTGATGAAATCTACATTGATGCCATGCTTCTTGAAGTCACTCTCTACAATCCAAGTAGCCTCTGATTCAGGTTGATGCTTCCACTTGACTAGATGTTCCATGTAGATCCTCTGTCTAGTCTTCTTCTTCACCCTAGAATCTAAGACCCTTTCAGCTAGAGGCTTAGTCTGGATAGGTATACTAAGCTCTTCCACATCCTTTTCCATTTTTGTGTTGTACTCTTGCTCCTCTACATCTGGACCTTTTTATTTGGTCAAGCCTTTCACATTGAAGATAGGAGAGATGGATAGCTCTTTGGGTAGATCTAATTTTTAGGCATTAAGACCATACTTAGGCAATACCTTGCATGGGCCAACTCTCCTCATCTAAAGCTTTCTTGGAATACCCTTCTATAGTCTAGCTTTGTTGAGATACACCATCACCAAGTCTCCTACTTCAAACTGTAAATCTCTTCTCGCTTCATCTACCTTAGCTTTGAGCTTTTGGTTTTCTTCCATTAGAGTCTTCGTCACTTGCTCATGGACCTCTCTCATATATTTGGAAAAATCAACTGCATGTCCACTAACTCCTCCATGATCCTTTAACTCTCTGAGCTCAAAAATTCCCCTTGGGTGAAGTCCATATACAATTTAAAATGTGCTCTTACCCGTGGACCTGTTTGTACAGTCATTATAGGTAAATTCAACCAAATGGACTACTTGATCCCACCCTTGACCATATTCTTTAGTTAGACTCCTTACCAAATTTCCAAGGACCCTATTGATTACTTCTATTTGACCATCAGTTTGAGGATGATATGCAAAACTATGTGCTAAGTTGGTTCCTATTCTCTTCCATAGTGTTTTCCAAAAGTGCCTCATAAATTTCACATCCCTATCTAAGACAATGTTGATTGGTAGGCCATGAATCCTTACTACTTATCTAAAGAAGAGTTGAGCAATGTAACTAGCATCATGGGTTTTTTTACAAGGTATAAAGTGACTCATCTTGATAAATCGGTCTGCCACAACATACACATATCCAAACCAGTCTTTGTTCTAGGTAATCCCACTATAAAGTCCATGCTTATGCACTCCCAAGGCCTATTATGTATGGGAAATGGCTGATAGAGTCCTACATTTGAAGATGTACCCTTGGATTTTTGACATATCACACACTATTCTACATATCTCCTTACATCCTTCTGCATTTTGGGCCAGTGTTATAATTTTTCAACTAGATCTAAGGTCTTATTCAACCCAAAGTGGCCACTTAGACTACCATTATGTTTCTCTTGAATGAGATTCTCCCTCATGGATCCCCTTGGAACACACAATTATTTACCTTTAAATAACAAACCGTTCTGCAAGGTGTATTCAAAAAACTTACTATGAACGTGATTATCAAAATCAATGCATACCTTATAAAATTCTGAGAAATTTGCATCCCCTTCATACAAGTCCTTGGATCCTTCAAATCCTATACTCTACAATTGGATTTCTAGGACAATGAGTAGTCTCCTACTAAGTGCATCTACAACTTTATTGTTCAACCCCTTGTTGTGTTTGATAGTGAATGTATATAATTGCAGGAATTCCATCCATTTGATGTTCATAAGACTGAGTTTTTCTTGTGTGTTGATATAGATTAAATCTTGGTTGTCTGTATATATAAAAAAATTCCTTTGGTAATAGATAGTGCCTCCACTTCTTGAGAGCTTGGACCAATGCATAAAGATCTAGATCATAAGATGAATACCTTGACTTGGCTTCATTCAACCTCTCACTATAGAAGGTTGTTGGCCTCCCTTATTTACTTAACACTGCTCCTACAACTATATTTCTTGCATCACACTCCACAAAAAAAAATATGTCAAAACTTGGTATCACAAGGATGGGTTGTGTAGCTATCTCTATCTTCAACCTCTCAAAACCTTCATTTTCTTCCTTGGTCCACATTAACTTGGTCTCAACTCCACCTTTAATATTATCTAGGATAGGTGCACAAATATCTCTAAACCTTCTCACAAACTTCCTATAAAAATGAGCCAATCCATGGAAGCTCCTCACTTCAATCCCTATTTTTGGATTAGGCCAACTTAGGATTGCTTCTACTTTTCTTTTGTCCATTTTTAGGTCACCTTGTGAGACTACAAAACCTAGGTATACAAGTTCTTGTTTCATGAACTCACTCTTTTTAAGGTTAATGGTCAACTTCTCTTCTTGGAGCTTCTTCAACACAATCTCTAGGTGTTTCATATGCTCCTATTTTGTCTTACTAAAGATGAGGATGTCATCTAAGTACACTACTATAAGCATGCCTATATAGTCTTATAAGAATTTATTCATTACTCTCATAAATGTACTAGGTGTATTTGTAATCCCAAATGGCATTACTAACCACTAATAGAGTCCCTCTATGGTTTTAAAGGTAGACTTCCACTCATCCCCCTCTTTCATCCTAATTTGGTAGTACCCACTCTTAAGGTCAATTTCAAAAAATTACTTAGCACCCCCAAGACAGTCCATCAAGTCTTCTATCCTAGGAATAGGAAATCTATATCTAATTGTTATCCTATTTATTTCCCTAGAATCAGAAAACATCCTTCACTTACCTTCCTTTTTGGGTGCCAAAACAAATGGAACAGTACATGGGTTGATTCTCTTTCTGATTAGACCTTGGTCCAACAAGTCTTGACCTTGCCTTGCAATCTCCTTTTTTATTCTGGTGTCATCTTCTAAAAAAATTTATTAGGCAATGATGCCCTGGCACAAAATTAATCTGACAGATAATAGCTCTTTTTGGAGGTAGGGTGGCTAGTGTCCCATCACAAATGATGTCCTTGAACTGATCCAATAATTGTTTGACCTCTGCAAGCATAGGTTCTTGTGTGTGTGTCTCTTCTTCCTTTGGTTTCACACTGATAACATAACCAGTCCCTTATTTCTTCATGTCATGTAGGAATTATTTTCCACTCATGAGGATTGTATTAGATTCCATAGTCTTCATTGTTTCCTCTTCTCTTAATCATTGTATTTTATAGGTGACTCCATTCTTCTTGAATGAGTACTTATTCTCCTTGCCATGGTGGATTACTTCTATATCATACTTCCATGGTCTTCCTAGCAATAGATGGTAGACATCCATAGGTAAGACATCATAGATTATCTTGTCTTGGTATTCTCCTATGGTGAACTCAATCCACACTTTCTCATTAACTAGTATGTTCAGCCCTTTGTTTAACTAAGTCACCTTGTATGGATATGCATGGGGTATTTTGCTAAGCTTCAACTTCTGCACTTCCTCCTCTAAGATTACATTGTCTATTGTTCTGCAGTCTATGATGACTCTACACACCTTTCCAATGATCTTGCATTTGATCCTAAAGAGTTCTCTTCCTTACCTAACTCTTTAATCAAAACCCTCTTAAGCACGAGACTCTCATCTTTCTCTGAATCAAGTGTTACCTCTAAATGTTTCACATGACTATCCTCTTCTTGGACATAGGCTATCTTCTTCTCACCATGTGATGATGTTTCTTTATCTGGACATCTATAGGTAGGGTGTTCCATTTTTCAACAATTGGTGCATTTCATACTACCAAAGTGTGAACCTCTGCTAAAGCCACCAGCCCTACCTCTTCCTCCAATGTTGAAACTCCTACCTCGGCCATAGCTACCTCTATTTCTTGACTCACTTTCTTTTTCAATCAATTTGGAGTCCCCTTGACTTCTATTCTCACTACTTATGCTGCTAGAACCTCCTCTATGTCTTCCTCTAAATTCCTTGCCTCTTCCTCTGCCCCTAGAACTTGACTCTTGCTTCTTTTTGTTTCTTTCCTCCACCTTGAGGGCCATTTGCACACAACTATAGATAGTAGTAAGGATAAAGAGGCTTAATTCTTCTTGAATGCCTCATCTAAGTCCATTTATATATCTTACCACTTTGATGCTTTCCTCTTCATGTACCTTGGACCTAAGACAAAAATTTTGGAACTCCTATTCATAAGATGCAACATCCATGTCCTTTTGCTTGAGATTTTGTCTCTTTTTGTGTAGTTGAATTTCATATTCATCTGGTAGATATCTTTCTTTAACCTTAGTCACCATTACCTTCTAATTCACTATAGGTTTCTTCCCTTCTCTTTCTCTTTCTTGTAGAAACTTCTACCAAGTTAGGGCTTGTCCCCTCAACCTATATTTAGCTATCTTCACTTTTTGGGCCTCTGTAATCCCATCACATTCAAAGTGATTTTCCATACCTTTTATCTACTCCATTACTAATTCTGCATCCATTCTTCCAATAAACATAGGGATTCCTTCAAGTGATTTTCCACTCAATGCTTTGAGGGCTTTGAGGAAAGGTTCTTCAAGTAATGGAGGGTGTCATTCTGGTTCTACATCCTCTTCTTTCAATGCCTTTTCTTTTCCCTTATCATCCTCTAATTGTTCTTTAACTTTATCAGTAGTCTCTAGTACTTCTTCTAGCTTTTTCTTTACTACCTCCAAGTCTTCCTCTACAAGTCTAATCTTCTGTTTCTTCTCTATCAAGTCCCTTTCCATCTCTATATTTATCACCATGGTTCTCTCTCCTATTGACTCACTCACCTTCGACATGCACTACACTATTCTCAAGTCTTTCTTTGGCTCTGATACCACTTTGATGGGGATATCAAACAACTTGAGCTCTTCTATCTCTTCTCAAGGCTCTTTCTTAGCCTTCTCAGGGTTATCTTCTATACCCTAACAAGAGGACTCTCTCTACAATTCCTCTTCTTTAGAAGATCTCACCTATCAACCTCAAAAGTAAAATTTCCCTCTCTAGACTTGTTAGGCATTCATAGTTATCCTAAGTCAATCAAACCTCCAACTCCTTCATAGGCATTGAACTAGGTGTTTGGGATTTCCCTATACTCATTTTCATTACTCTTGGTGGTATTTTATCCTATCTTCTATTGTTTTGTTCATCGAGTTCTTGAACTCCTATATTTTATGCCTTGTAGCCCTTTTGCTCCAATTAGGCCTCCTAATTTGACAAAAATTGAAATTGCTTCCAACTTCCCTTAACAATCCACGAAAGAAAATTTGGATTCATTCATAAATCAACCTAGGATTTGAGATTTTCTAGGTTCAGGCTTTCCAAAGTGTCTGTATAGTGTACTTTCAAGAAACCCCTATTTTTAAGGGCTTTTAGGGTTCTGAACCAATTTTCTTTTTGATGGCTCAAAATGTGTTAATAAGAACTCATCTACCCTTCTCCTCTTGACCATAGGGCCTTGTCACATTCCTCTACACTTCCCAACTCGAGATTGGTACAAACCAATCCATCCATCCATTCTTTAATCCTCTACAACTCTGTAAGATCCTAGCCGGATGGCTCTGGGCCTACCTAGGTCTTTCTTGTAAAATATCTCCCCTGCTTAAAAAAAACCTAAAATAGATGTTTACATATTATTTATAGTTCTCTTCTTGATTCCAGGTTTCCATAGTGATTCAACTGATGGAAATCAAGAAAGAACCATTTTTATGCAAACCACTCTGTACAGGATAGTGAGACTGAGAACTAAAAGAATTTATAAAACTACTATTAAAATGTACAAACTTTAAAAACCAAAACCATACAAATTATCTACATATAAAATGCTAAAATTTTATGCCATCACATTGTACCATTGAATCCATTAAGGTGTGTATGAAGGCACAAATAAGGGATTTTGTTACAATAACTAGACAGTTGCTTCCTTCCTTTAAACCAATCCATAAAATATGATGATCAACCCTTAAATTAGGGTTTAATTAGGATTATATATCCCCCACACACATGCTCAGACCCTAGGTTCAGGCTTTAGGTTCTTTTGTGTCCATTTGTAACTTTTTCGGAAAGTTGTCATGACAACTTTGCAAAGTTGTCATGAGTAACTTTTGCAATTTCTTGCAGTTTGTCATATCCTTCACTCCCACTTGCATAGATCGACCCAAAATCACTCTAATGGATCCAAAATCATGCATAAATTTCATTGGACCATTGGTCACTCAATTTGGAATCTTGGTTCATGTTTGACCAACTTTGACTTTTAAAACCTTAAGGTAAAACCCCACTATCTAGGACTTTTTGGACTAAGACAAAGACTAAGAAACTAAACATACTTACTCACAAGACTCTCACACAAACCTTGCAAATTTATAATATTCCTTATTCTCTAGTGGTTGGATAGAGCCACCTACAAGCTAAAATTTCATAGGATCTTCACTAGGACCCTAAGGTGCTCCTGCACCACTTTCTCATCCCCTTAGGGATCAATCTTTAGTGAGCCATGATTATTCCTCACCTACAGTGTGCTTCATTTATAGAGATGAGCCTACCCTTTATGATGCTCCTATTTGGGATGAACCCTTGGATATGGATATTGATGACTCTCTCCCTTATGAAGCGATTTTAGGTCATGAATATTCATCTCCTAAAGGGACCCTTTTTCAACACTTTATTCCTTCTTTTTATGAGCTCCCGGATAAGAGTGTGGATTATTATCCTCCTCTAGAAGTGAATATATTGATCGACATTTATCCTACCCATTCTAGAGATGACACATTCAAATATTATGGTGACCCTTCTCCTAAAACATATTCCCATTATGAGGATATTTTAGAGAAATAGGAGGACATTATAAACACTTTTATTAATGTCACCTTACCTTCATTTCAGAATCCTTCTAGGGATGAAGCATTCAATGATACCACTAATCCCTCTTCTAAAGATTACTTGGAAGAAGAGGATCATATCATTATTAATTACCAGAGAACTCCCCCTTTTAGTGATGATTCTATGAAAACTAAGGAGCTTGATCAAGCTAATGTTATTAATATTCATGCTCAACTTGCGATAGTCAACAAGCCTATGTTAAGTATCAAGGGATCTCCTCAAAATTTCACTACACCTATGATTAAGGTTAAAGGATATAATCCTCCAAGTACTCAGAACAAGCCTATCATAACTATGAAAGGCCAACCTAGAAGTTCTTTGTATGATTATAATGTGGTAGCTCACACCTATCAAACAAGAAACAATCCTCTGCCTAATCTAGTTGCTCCTACTTCTCTCTCACCTTCTCCACCTCATATTCCCAAAAATATTGGAAAAGAGTATGATTTGGTAGAGAAATTACAAAATACCCCTACCAAGATTTATCTTTGGGAAGATCTTAAAAATTCTCCTACATATAATGAATCCTTACAAAAATATTTAACTACTCTTCCAACTCTGCCTCCTCATCAAGATAATATCAATACATTTTTTCAATGAATGCACGCTACCCTGATCCCACCTCAAATTATATTTAATCAAGAGTATTTACCTCCAAAAGAAGTTCAAGATCAATATGATGCTATTATGGTAGATGTCCTTATCAATGGTAACCTCATTCATAGAATCTTAATTTCTAATGGGTCTGGACTTAATGTTTGTAGTCTTGACAGCTCAAATAAATTAAAGTCCATCTTTCAACTATTAAACTTGATAACATTCCTATACGAGGCTTTAATAATATTTCTAAGAAAACCTTAAGGATCATTACTTTACCTATTAAAGTAGGTCTATTCATTTTGGATACTCTTATTCACGTAATGCCTGGACCTCTAAATTACAACCTTATTTTGGGTAGACCTTGGTTACTTAATATGCATGTTGTTTCTTCAACTCCGCATCGAAAAGTCAAATTTATTTATAACAATGTGATGTACACTCTTCATGTGGATGATAAAACAAATCATTGTTTGAAGACTAATTCCAATAATACTCCTATTTCTAATGTTGATCCTCCTTCTTCTTGTTCTCTTTCAGATAATGATTGGGGATCTTTATATTTCACACCCACTTTTATTGGAGAATATAAAGTCTTAGACCTTAAATTCATAAAATCTAAGACTCAGACAACTTCTCTTTCTAATAAAATTTATAACAATTTTGTCATTGCTTCCATCTATCATGAACCTATTAAACTAAGTTGTCATGACATAGTGACCAATGAAGCTCCATTGCTTCTGTCTAATATGGCTTCTTGTTATGATTTACTAGACAAAAATGGATTCAATGGCCATGGATGTGGCAAACAGGAACAAGGAATTTAAGTTCCCTTAGGAAACAAGGGGCATGAGCATTCTTACAGATTAGGATTTAATCCTTATAAGTAGCCATAAAGAGTTAATGTTAATACCACCACATATGACACTTCAAAGCATGATTCAGGATGTGTGCAAAAAATTATTGAGCATAATAGCAAACCTATGGAAGCATGTGGTTTTGAGTTTCCTCTCTTTTTCACACCCTCTCCTTAATTATCTAATACTTCTTCTACATCTTCCTTCAATAAATAAGTGGTTTTTCCTAAAATTCTCCATGCTAAGGTAATTACTAGACCTAAAGGAAAAATGAAATGTAGTCGACACCTTATGACTCTTCCTTTTTTCTTGTATCGCCGATATCGCGATGACTCTACTTATGAGTTTCAAGATTTACATTAAAAATTAAGAAACTCATTGATAATGAGGTTATTCATATATCATATTCCAATGATTTATATTTCAATCCTAATTTCTCTAAACAATATCTAAGTCTCTATTATGATGCTCCACACTATGTCATATTGTTAGCCTACTCCTTGGGGGCTCATTGTCATGAATAGTTTCATGAGTGATAGAATAGGTCCCCTTTACCCTTTTTACTACACTTGGGGGGAAAGAGAATATTCTCTATCTCTCTTTCATTCTCTTAAGGATCCACTTTTCTCTTGGTTAAGCGGTATCTATTTATCATGTGACATCCAATAATACATAGAAATAATGGTTTACATTATAGATAGGAATCCTTGATTGTAAACCTTTTCATTATTTGCAATTGGGTTTCCATGATAGAAAAATCCCTTACCTTGGAGACTGAATAGTGGGCCATCCTTCTCAAGGATCACTTTTTCACTTCTTTCATGGTATCTCTCTACATTTGTCCCTTCCAATGACTCATAGGAGTTGTGACCTCTTTGGCTTGGACTGGGTGTTTCTTATGGATATTCTCTTCATGTTGAAAGATGCTTCATCCTTGTTTCTCTTTTTCCATAAGATTATATTTTGTTCCTAAAAAATAGAGTACACTATGATAACACAATGTGTTGGGGCCAGTTACTCTCCCTTTCTAAGGATTGGTTGACTAGCATAACATAATTTGCTAGACCATTTGACCTATCCTCATGTGCATACACAACAAAAGCTGCCAGAAGGTGCATAGTTTTTATGGGATTGACTATCAGGAACACAAACATGTTAGACCATTCAATCCTCGCCTTTGGATACCTTCTTGGATTGCTAATAATATAGAAGGCATGATCCTTGCATTTTTATTTTTTGATCCCTTAAGGACACACACATCCTTATGCCCAAATTGACTTTTGTAGATTGACCTTTTTGAAATGTAGTTTCCTAAGGGTGAATCCTTGATGGGTTGACTAGAATGCACACAAAATTTCTAGACTATTCAATGCCATCTTTTATATCATGTATTTTGTGTGGTTCATATTAAGATACACAAATCTTACTGGGTGAGTTAATGACATCCCTTTTTTTTTTTACATGCATTTAGAATAGACATTCAATCATTTCATCATAACTTGAGCTAGGAAACTCCAATTCTGATACTGTTAAGGGCATTGGATTTGTGATCTTTATCTTGGAATGCATTTAGGAAAGTTTAGGAAAGTTCCTAAATGGTTTTGGAAGGGTTTTTTCATCACTTTGCATTTCCAGTTCATCGCGATACACATATCTCCTTGTTTCACCTTTCTAAAATTAGCAAGCCAAAATAGGGGGGCATATAGCTACCCATGAACTTCAAAACATTATCCCTTAGTAAGTCCTAGGTGATTTTTATTATCATTGACACATGTTTTGTAGGATGTAATTACTGACAGTTTCTTGCAGACTCTATGTGTTATTGACTTGGCTATATCCTTTTTCTTTACTAAATGTTTTCTTACGTTAACTTGCATCTGCATGTACTGTCATATATCACTAAAGTGGGGGATAAAGGTATCATCCGAAATTTGAAACACTTCAATTTAGTGATGGTTTAGCACCCATTTAGTGTGATTTCATAGTACACTTGCATTTAGGATGCATTGGAATTGTTTCTTTTCTCTCTCCTAGGTGAAATAAGGGTAGGATCTAGCAAATCCTCCTTGATTTCCCTCTTCTTTGGTAAAAATATCAAGGTATAATCTAACCAAAAAATTTCCTCCTTTTTCATCTCATCTTTCAAAGTGTTTTTTCATCTTGAAACTATTCTTTTTCTAATCATCTCTTTCTCCAACCCTGAACTGACTTTTATTTGCAATCCTGGGACAATTTTGGAAGATTGTGCCACCAGGGACTAGGTCGAGGTCATCCTAGTCATGAAGAGAATTTATAATCCTAAAGGATAATATTTTGTCATTATTATACAAGGAAATAGTTTTTGAACTATTGGTACCATGATCACCGAGTAACAACATTCACTCAAGCACAATGGACACTGAAACAGTCAAGTGCAGAGGACACCAAAAACAAACAAGTGCAATGGTCGCTGAAAATGTTAAGTGCAAGTGAACACTGAAATCAAAGAAAGAACTATCACCAAGATAAATTTTACTGAGAAAACCGACTGACAGTTTAGAGACATCATCGAGCACAGACTATAGAGCAACTCGAGCGCCAGTCTAGCGAGAGACAATTTTATTTCTAAGAAATGTAGATCTGAGTTACACGTAAGATAAAATACTTAAGTTTTATAATTATCTTTATTCTTAGTTGTAAAATCATTTCTTGAGGAATAATTAAAGCATATGTAATTGTTTTAATTAGTCTAATTGATTGAAAACATGCAAACTAGGAGATCAAGGTCAAGTTGTAAACCTTTGATCATAGAGTTTTTATTGTAAAGTGTGAAACCTAATTACATCAATACATTGTATAAATAGATGTTGTAATCAATCAAGATAAATATTATTGTAGCCGCAACAGACATCTATGGATCAGACAGATATTTTCATGCAGAAGGACACAAAAGACAAAATTTAGTTATGAAGAACAAGATTCAAGGCTACCGAGTAGAACAAAGGTATTAACCAATCACTATAGGTCATATATATACATTGTTAACTTAAAGGATTTGTATTTAGCAATTCAGGATTGCATACTATCAGGTCAAAAAGTATTTTTGACTACTCTCTAGCAATTGTAGCAAATAGAAGAAATCCTTTAACAAGGTGGACTTAACAGTCTTATTGTAAATCTCTTAACCGAGTGCACACTTAACAATGTTGCTAAATATCTTAACCAAGTAGACCTAACCATTCTAAAATGTTACTCTTAAAAGGGTAAGATCATCAGAAGTGATCACACTTGTAGCCTTAACCAACACCTTTCATTCTGCAGATAGTGAAGCTTTGTGGGTTTCATCTCCACCGTAGTTTTTACCTTCTAATAGGGCTTTTCTACATTACCAATTCTTGTGTCATGTGTACTTACATTTCATGAATGTTTCTATGAATGTTTACATGCAACTAAGTTTATGATTTGATATTATATGCATAAGATAGAAAATAATCAATGGTTGACAATGCAAGAACATAGTACTAAGGGTTAATTGATAAAAAAAATTATGGGTACTGATTCACCCCTCCCCTCTCAGTACACACCATTTCATTATTCCAAACAATTGGTATTAGAGCTTGATCTCTTATATGGAAAATTTTAAATCACTTGAGAGAAAAGATCATACAATGGAAAGGTATAATCTTGATAAGAATATTGAGAATCAGAAGTTGTAGATACAGATCTTCTATGAGAAATACAAAAAAGAAAGAATCCAGATGAGAGAGCTACTAGATGAAAGAAATGTTATGGCTTCTCACTGCAATGAAACAAAATATCATGAAGAAGAGATACCTAATTTGATTGAGTCATCAGGATCTACATCTAGCAATACATCAGACACATATTAAGGAAGCCTTACAAGTCTGAATGAAATCAATCAACATCTACAAGAACAAGTAAAGGTACTGCAAATCGATCAAGAGAAATAGATGGTAAGAATGATTGATGTTATGAAAAATTGTATACAAGTTGAACAAGAAAGAACATTAGCTATTGATAATAGGAGAAAAATCACTGAGAAGATACAAGAGAGAGAAACTAAAATACAAAGACTTACTGAACATCATCATGATATCACCAATCAAATAGTTCTTATGAGTCATGAGGTAAATTGAGTGATTATAGAAATCAATGGGAAATTGGAAGCTATTGGTGAACTAAGAGTAGAAAATGAGAAACTAAAGCATGAAGTAAGGATTTAGCAATAACACAATGATATGATCAAGAAATCTTAAGAAAGCACAAAAAGAATGGATAATTTTCTGAATGGACAAAGAAGACTCAAAAACAATACTGATCTAGGGTATAGCGAGCATGGATAATCATCAAATCTAGCTGATCAAAAAGATGTCTACACAAATCCAAGGCCAAAGAAGCAGTCATGGAATCACTATGGAAAACCAAGCCACACATAAAACATTTGTAGGAGTAAAGCTAAAGGTATTCCTAAATCCAATTCTACATTCATAGGTAAATTTTATAAATATAAAAATAATGGCACAAAGTACATGAATTTAGATTCAAGGTGAATTTTATAACTGTAACAAGAAAGGACACATCTCATGAATTCAGGAAAAATAAAAAGAAAGCATGGAAACCAAAAGAAAAAGAAAATGCTTATCAACCAAGAAGAGTCGGTAACTCATATGTTTGGGATTAAAACACATGGGAAAATTGCACAGCATGTTGTAGATATGGACACATAGCTGCAAATTGCATTTGGAAATGGATACAAAGTTCTAGGAACTGGACTAACTCTGGAATGGCATGCTTACACTGTCATAAGGTCGGCCACCTAAGCAAGGACTACAGAGACTAAGTGATAGACTCAAGCACTTTCACTAAGGTAAATACCATTGAACATATCAAGAGAATGAGAAATCAAATATGGAGGAAAGCTAGAAGGAAATATGATGATAGACCAAGCACCATAGTTGGTGACACCTCATCCAATGGATCTGGTGATATCACCACCCACACCTAAGCAAAACAAGTAAGTATGGAACTGCACTATACAAAGCTATATCTTACATCTGCTCCAATATACAATGATAATATGCCAAATTATCATGAATGGAGATGCACTATGGTATTACTTGTTATGAATTTGTGAATCCAATCTCGTTATTCAATACATACCGAGAATCGTCAGTATATATATAAAATCCAAGTTGTCAATATAAACTAAGGATCATTGGTAATCATGTAAAAAGACAATCAAGTCTTTGCTACATACCGAGCACAATCGTTGAACATGTGAAAGGTCAATTGATTTGACACTTACCCTGAGTAGTGTATACTCACCAAGCTGAGAAGTTTGTGTGATGACTAAGCGACTCTGTCTTTGACCACCAAGAAGTAGGTGAAGCATTTATTGTACCACTTAGAGAATTGACTATAAAAGGGTGACATAAAGCTCATTAATACACCAAGAATTTAAGAGTGAAGAAAAAAGAGGAGAACAAAGCAAAGAAGAGAAACCAAGGAGCGACCACATTGCATAGATATTCACAAGCACATACACAGATACTCTGATAGATTTCCAACATCTACAGCTAAGATCAAGTGAGTATATAGGACTCACCAAGAAAATAGATCATTTACAGAGAAATCCCTAATTCTACAAAAAAATGGCAACCACATCATGAGTCGTAAAGATCAAGAATACTAAGGATAAGAAGGTCAATCTGATCAATAATACAACCTATGAAGAGCCCAAGTATAAATTTTTCCCAGAGGTTGCTTCACAACCCGATGACCAAGGAGTGTTCTCAAGCATACCTCCTAGGGTTTTTCTAGTTGAAGACATCCAAGCATATATCCACTACAAGATTGCAGAGATCAAAGATCTTGAGCTCGAAGAAGCTTACAAGAAGCTTTGCATAGATCAAAACCTTAAGGGTGAACACAAACACATTGAAGTAAAAGGGTTAAAAAATGCCCTAATGTTTCTGAAATAGTTCAAAACTAAGTGGATTCAGATAGTAATCAGCTGAGTACATGATAAGAAAATGTGGTTGGATGAACCAAAACTAATCACTAAGGATGTGATTCACACAGTAACCGGTTATCCAGTAACTGACAAGGCCAAATCCCTAAAACATCCTTCTCACCCCGAGATTGAAAAGATGAGGTGCAGTATGGGATGGTAGAGGTTTAAAGGTTAATTCAATCATAGACCCAGAGATGAATTTTGGTGCATGTGTACTGGGATATAAGGTATTCCAAGGTAGTTGATTGAAAAACATAGCATGTAGAGCAGTTGACACTACCTATAAGATTGTAAAGAAGGGATTACAACTAGACTTATCTAAGCTTCAACTGAAGAAACTGGAGGAGAACATGAGAACTATTAGGTTAGCCATATCTAATTCATGTAAGTTGGGTTCACTTCTCATGTGTACATTTTATACTTCCAAAATTTCTTCCCATTTGTCAGTAATGTTAATTGGGATGCAACCCAACCAATAACTATAAAAATTAGTGAATATATTCAGTCACTAGGGGATAATTTCACATCAATAATGGATGAATACTTCACTACCTTGAAGGAAAGAATGGAGAAGAGAATGAATATACCTGCACAACTGGTGGAACAGTATAAAGATGACATATGTTTCATAGTGGATACCGACACCACTTTAATAAAACCATCTGTACCAAGGAAAACATGGTTTCCACCATTAGATTATGAGATCAAAATTGATCAGGCCACAAATTCTATTGAAGCATTATTGAATGAAGTAGTGGACAAATCATTGCCAAGATTTGGCACTTATGAAGAAGCTAAGGCTATAATCAAAATATGCTTAGTAGTAAAGAAGATCGACAGAAAGAAGACTAAAATGGTAAAGACACTTGAGAAGAAACTTTTGGTAAATGATGAAGCATCAGAACAAGATGTCACTGAGTGATAGTCACCTATTGGTGAAGGTGAACAATTGAGTGACTCTGAGTCAACTAAATCTGATGCACCACCAACAAAGAAACCAATAACTACTACTACATCAAGAACTAGGAGTCAGACTACAAAAGATGTAGACTCACCACTGGAAAAGAAAGGTACAGTGAGGACTTATAAGAGAAAGCCTCAAACCAGGAAAACAACACTGAGGAAAAGAAGAAAATACATTAGAGGAAAAGAGGACAATGATGGCACTAAACAGGATGAGAGTAAACAAACAATCCAACCTACAAAGAACAAAATTCCTAAGACAATTGATAAAATTTTTGCATCAATCATCAAGACAGGTAGCATATCAAATTCTATAGGTTAGACAATGGCTAACTCTGAAACCCATGGATCAAAATAAGATAGAAGAAGCCATCATTAAGGCAATTATTAGATTCAAATATGTACCAGTACAATTTAATAAGATGATTCCACAAGAGCTTAATGATATTATATCAACAAGATGGACATATGCCTTGCATACAGAGAAACAGATAAGGGAAAGATCCATCATTACAATCATGCCACCAAAGTCAAAAGTTGAAGAAATTGATGGCATGATGAAGAAGCATGCAAAGAAATTTTTAGCTAAGATGAGAGCTTACAAAGTAATAGAGGGAAGTTTAATAGAGCTTGACAAAGAAAGAAATGAAACTTGGAATGAAATATTCAATCCACCTAAGGAAGATACAAGCCCCGAGAAGGTATTGGCTCTTACCAAGACACCTCACTATGAAGAGAAGAAAGCCACACAAATCCCAGAACACATCTTCACAAATGACACCGAGGACAAAAATCTAGTTGAACTGACAATAGAGGCAACCAAGGCCATGGATGATGTACCTCAGATACTACAATCATTAGGGAAAACACTAGAAGTCACAATCAAAGATATAGCACTTATTGATTCTGATGATGAGCCTAAGAAAGATGAAGATGTAACTGATGCCATTGAAAAATAAAAGGAAAAGGATAAAATGGATGTTGCACAGGTAAATATTCTAGGTCAAATGACTCTATTGATACAAGCTATCAATCTCATTTCAGAAGAAAATGAGAAGAAACCTAAACCTAATGCAAACAATCCAATAGACACAAGTGATGAACAAGGGAAGCAACAAGAAACAAATGAGGAAAAGAAAGATGTAAGTGGAGAATAAAAACAAAGTGATGCCACCAAAAAGAACACTAAGGGTGAAAAGGCTATAGATACAGATAATGTTGATGTGGAGACATCCACTATCAACCAAAAGGTCAATACCGAGCAGCACACAAAAGGAACCACACCTCCCACATAAACATCGAAGCAAGAGAAAGAGCATGAAATAGTCATAGTTCTACATACCCTTGTTTCCACTACTATTCCAAAGAAGAAGAATAAGAAGAAGAGAAAAGTGCTGGTAACATTAGATGAAATTATTGATATACCAGACTATGATCCTAGAACATTGGATCCAGAGTCACTTACCAAGTATGGTGAACTTTGTAAGAGGAAGGCTATGCACGACAAGCTCAAAAAGGAGCACAACAACTCACAAGTCCTGGAGAGGACAAAAGAAATATTATTACAGACTATTCCTAACACCGACATTGATCAAAATGCTCCTATACTTGATCAATTAGAAGCACTCATTGATGCCATTACATCACAAAATGTAGATGCAGACAAGGTCATTGAGGAACGTGCTGAGAAGAAGTGTCAATAAAAATTAACCGATAAAATCAGCCAAGAAGTGGTAGAACATAAGGTAAGAATTTCTGAATTAGTAACTACAATGGAACCAATCTTATCAGAAGTAGTTAAACTAGTTTGAAATTTGTGCATAATAGAGCATTTCACTACCGAGCACAGTGAAAAGATAACAAAGATAAATGAAGATCTTAAGGCTAGTGCACAAGGTCTCACAACCGAGGAAAATGCATTCAAGTTGCATTATGAAAAGATTGTAGAAGAAAAATGGTTGAGACTAGAACTTCAAAAGGCTGAAAGAAGAATCAGAGATGAGGTAACCGAGCTATAGGCTATGTTACTCCCAAATCTCACACTGCTAATTAAACACATGACTTTGGAAAAAATATTGATTGCCACCCCAGAGATGTATGTGACAGAAAGTATTTATTGCATGCATGCAAGACTCACATTGGAATACATGACCCTGGAACACCTCCAAGAGAAATGGGAGAAGATAATGGAAGACATTCAAAAATCCCATGCCCACATACTTGACAAGTTGTAAGTATTACACCTTTGTCATTATTTTCAAAATAAGGGGTAAATGATATGTATAAGGGGGAAATGATATGTAAAAGGGGGATTATATGTATAAAGGGGGAAAATGTAAATACACAAAGAAGAAACATGCACATACACCATACCAAGGCATGCACATAGGGGGAGTCATTAGAAAAGGTATACACTTGGTGTAGATATTATACATTTCAGATTGCACATATCAGTTTTTGATACTAATGCCAAAGGGGGAGATTGATAATCCTAAAGGATAATATTTTGTCATTAGTATAGAAGGAAACATTTTTTTGACTGTTGTTAACATGATCACCAAGTAACAACATTCAGTCAAGCACAATGGACACTGAAACAGTCAAGTGAAGAGGACATAAAAAATAGACAAGTGCAATGGTCACCAAAAATGTTAAGTGCAAGTGAACACCAAATGAATGAAAGCACTATCACCGACAGATAGTTTACAGAGAAAAATGACATATAGTTCAGAGACATCACCAAGCACAAAATAGAGCAACTCGAGCACCAATCTACCAAGAGATAATTTTATTTCTGAGAAATTTGGATCTGAGTTACACGTAAGATAAAACACTTAAGTTTTATAATTAGATTTATTCTTAGTTGTATAACCATTTCTTGAGGAACAAGTAAAGTATATGTAATTTCTTTAATCAGTCTAACTGATTGAAAACATGCAAACTAGGAGATCAAGGTCAAGTTGTAAACATTTAATCATAGAGTTTTTATTGTAAAGTGTGAAACCTAATTAGGTTAATACATTGTATAAATAGATGTAGTAATCAATCAAGATAAAGTTGATTGTAGCTGTAGCAGACATCTATGGATCAGATAGAGAGTTTCATGTAGAAGGAAACAAAAGACAAAATTCAGTTTTGAAGAACAAGATTCAAGGCTATTGAGTAGAATAGAGGTATTAATCAATCACTATAGGTGATATATACATTGTGAACTTAAAGGATCTATATTCAGAAATTCAGGATTGCATACTATTAGGTCAAAAAGTATTTTTTACTACTCTCTAACAATTGTAGCAAATAGAAGAAATCCTTTAAGAAGGTGGACTTAACAGTCTTATTGTAAATCTCTTAACCGAGTGCACACTTAACAGTGTTACTTAATATCTTAACCGAGTAGACCTAACTAGTCTAAAATGTTACTCTTAAGAGGGTAAGATCATTAGAAGTGATCACACTTGTAGCCTTAACTGGCACCTTCCATTCTGCAGATAATGAAGCTTTGTAGGTTTCATCCCCACCATAGTTTTTACCTTCTAACAGGGGATTTATACGTTAACAATTCTTGTGTCATGTGTACTTACATTTCATGAATGTTTCTATGAATGTTTACATGCAATTAAGTTTATGATTTGATATTACATGCACAAGATAGAAAAGCATCAATGGTCAGTAATGCAAGAACATAGTACTAAGGGTTAATTGATAAACAAATTGAAGGGTATTGATTTACCCCTCCCCTTTCAGTACACACCATTTCATTATTCTTACAGGGTATGTCAAGGTCGGCCTACCCAAGAGGGGTATTCTTATGTCATCCTTCCCTTGGGGACTAGGTCGAGGTTAGCCTAGCCCTAAGGCACAACTCTATTGTGATCATGAGCCCATTTCAAATTTCAAGGCTTCCCACCTTGTGTGGCCGGCCCTTGCGGGGTGTAATCTTGAAATCACTATAAATTCACACTCATTTGATTCATTTGGTATGCTGATAATTATATATGGAAAATTCATGTGAAAAATCTCACGCGAACATCCTAATTTTACATACCGCAATTGCAAGGTGGAAATAAGAAGGCTTAGAAACATCCATTGAAGCAAGAGCATTCTTCACTTTGCATTCTTCTCCCAATCAAGGATTCAAGTATTCAAGACATCAACATGGGGTAGCAAATAGACTGTGAAGGTGGCTTGGATTAATTTAGCCTTGGGAGCTTGGTATGGTTTCTATGTTATTTTTGGATCTATCCATTGTTGCTTCATATTTACATTTACATTCTAGGGTTTCACTCTCTAGGATTAAATCTTGGAATTTTACATACATTTCTCTATACATTCTAGATTTTCATTCTAGATTCATGGGTATTACACACCAAATAATCTTTCCTAATAGCTATTCTTGGAGGTGGAAATCACCAAAATGGGGGGTTGACTAAGGAAAACCCCTATATAGCCACCCACACACACCCTTTTTCAAATTTGCAGGTTTTAGAAGTAAAAATTAAAGTACACATCTAGATACCCTTTTGGAATAAGATTATAGATCCAAGATTCATTCTCTATTCCATCAAGAGTTATCTTTGTGCCAAGGTTGACCTACCCCGGATAGAGAAGATATAGTTCCTAATCGTAGATTTGATGGTTCCTATTCTGACACAGAGTTACAGTTTAGTTTTCTACTCTTGGATTAGGCTGAGGTCAGCCTAGTCCTAGGTAATTTTTCTACATTTCACCATCCCTCTCCAGATATTCATAGGCCCTCTAGATTAGCATATTCATGAGTCTCTCAAATTTTTGGGTTTTTTAGATCACAGTTTGTTGCTCCTGAAACCCAGGTTATTTCAGATTCTGACACAGTCTTCCAGCAGGTCTTCAAGTTTGTATTGTAAAGTTAAGTTAACTTCATTTATTGTTTTCATCACTTTATTTTCATATATTTTCTTTGCATATTAGTTTCAATCCCCTTTTGTAGGAAAAAGAAGAATTTAATCCAAGAAACTTTCCCCTTTGTGAAGGTTTTACATTAGCAATTATTTTTGTGTTAATCGGGTCTCCTTTGGTGGTGGAACCTTGGTATTCTTCCTTCCTATGTTATGGGGTGGTTCAATTTTCTCATATACACCAACTCAGAATCTCTCTCCCCACCACTGACCATCACTTACCCAGGTTACAAGGCCCATAAGATAGCTTTATTTGAAAATTGAATTGTACCCTCTAGTGATCCCGATAATCACTTAGCCTCCAAGTTAGATGCCATAAAAAATCATTTATCCCAAGTTACTAGTGAGGTCACTATAATGAAACTAAATCTATCTTAGAATGAGGGCAATAATAAAAAACAACCTGCTCCTCCAAATGTTTATTCTTAGAACCAAAATCAAAGTTACAACACCTATGGGAATAAAATTAACAGTAACTCTTATAAACAATTTAGACAACAATGAACAAATAAACCTTGGAACAACCAACCCAACAATGGTAGTGTATCAGCTGATAATGTTAATGTGTATGAATATGCTGATCCAAATTTCACAAGAACTACATGTGCACACCAAGATAAAAATGGATATGGAAATGATATGCATAATCAACAACCTCAAGTATTTGATGATCCTCCTTCCCAATTTAATGCAATTTTGTTCAACTCCTATGAGCCTGAGATAGGATATGGCTCTAAAAGAAATATGCAGAAAGAATAGTTTTTATTTCTATTCTAGAGGGAAAGGGAGTTTGAATACTCTAAATTTCATGTGTTTCATAATAACTATCGAATCCCTTACAATTTTAGAAACCAAAAGGAACCTTTGATAGATCGTATTCCCCCAAGGAAACAACTAAAACCACCAGATCCATGAGCTATAAATAATCCTATACCACCAAAGGGTCCAAATGTTACCACATCATCACCACCAAATATACCCACTATGCACAAAAACTCAGCTTGGTCAGTTGAAAAATATAGTATTGTTGAAGAACTTAAAAGGATGAAAGAAACTATCTCAATGTTTGACATGTTGCAAAGTTATCCTTCTCAAATGGAAGCACTCCTAAATTCCTTGGACCATTCTTAGAAAAGTAAAAGAGATAACAATGCATGGGCTCCCACATCCAATGTGAATGCATTAGAGGCATTCCCGACAATGTTTAAAGATAAGTTGGAGGTGACCCTGTTCTTACTGAGCTTGTGAATAGCTGGTAAAAATTTGCACAACTATTCGACTGACTCACGAGCCTCATGTATCATTATGCCACTCTCTATCTACTAGAAGTTGGGAATGATTCCTCAAACCAAAAACATAGTGGTGATACAAGTGGACAAAATAGAAGTCAAGGTTATTGACATACTAAAAGATGTGTACATTCAATTTGTTGTTGATCCATGGGTGCAAGAATACATTGACATACATGTTGTGGACATTACAGGAACTTACAGGAAGTTGTTAAGGAAATAATGGACTAAGTTTCTAAGAGGGTGGCTCTCTAGTAACCTTACTTAATTGTGGTTTTTATGGAAAGGATTAAACAATCAAATCAAGATCGACGTTGAACCAAAACTCAAAAGGATGATTAAAGATTACAATGCCTCGAACGAGGTTTTGTTTACCCAAACTAACATGGGTACATATCAAATTGACAACATAATTATGTTCCAACTCAAAGATATCAATGATTTTGATGGAGGTCCTCTTCAAGGTTTACAAGAGCTTTGGGTTGAAAAATAAATATTTCAAGAATTTGTTAAAAATATGACCAAAAACTTGAAGCATTTGGGTTATGATGCAGACCCTAATATACTATTACTACCCAGGTTTTCCAGTTATATCAAGTGAATCATTCAGAATTCACATGCGCAATTTGTTAAGATGCACTATACAAGGTGTTGTCCCAAATCATTCAATTGACTAATCAAGTTCAAAATTTGGGACCAAGTATTGAGAACCCAACATTAGACACCCTCAACAATGCTTCATCAAAAGAGGGTAGTTCATAGGATTATGTGCCTCAAAAAAAGTTTAGGAAAGAAGAAGAGACTCAGACTCACATATAAAATATCTCACATAGAGTAGAGATAATGAATGGGATTCCTCAGACGATGGTGCCTTACCATCTTATAAGAAATCCCAACCCACTCAGAATATCGAAGATCATAGGCCCTTATGTGTTGATGATGTGAAAAGGAAAGATAAACGGAAAATGATTTTTTTCAGGTAATGAAGAGGACAAATGATTGGAACTTGAAACACCAGGAATTCAGGACAAGATTCAACCCAAGCTAAGATCAACCAAGCTACATCAAATATGGAAAATTCATTTTGATGGTTCCAAATGTCAACAAGGAGCTGGTGTTGGGATTGAACCAATAAATCCAAGAGATAAGTCCTTTCATGATGCCTATAGATTGCAAATTTTTTCCACTAATAATTTTGTAGAATATTAAGCATTAGTTCAAGATCTTCTCTTGGTGCATCATGAAAAATGAGTAAAGGCTCTAGTAATGGAAGGTGACTCTATGTTGATCATCAAACAGGTTTGCAACCAATATTCATGCAATGAAAAAAGACTGATCACTTATCAGAATATAGTATAGGGATTGATTAAGGATTTTGAAGCATTTAATATTAAGCCTATCCCAAGAAAAAAGAATATTGTTGCAGACATACTAGCAGTCTCAGCTAGTTCACTACATCCAATGGAGAAGTATAGATTAAAAAATTTATCTATTGAGCTTGTTTTTGTTTGTGCTATTCTGATTAATGTTACAAATTTCCAAGTATTTCAAGATGATCAACACATCCTTCAGTTCATCATGTGCATATTATTTTTTCAAAAAACAAGTCATCGATAAAGAATTAGAAAAAATAATGGGCCAACTGACTCGGAAGAACCTGATAATGAAGGGATCTTGAACCTGAAAACTAATTCCATACCCAAGGGGATAGTGGCATTGGAAATTATTTTTGATAAAGATGACTTAGCTAAAAAAGTGCAACCGGAGCCAATGCTTAGAGGTGATGAAAGTGAAATATACAACCTCGAGACTGAAGATGAACCAAGAGAGGTCCATATTAGGAAGGTTGGTACTGAAGATGAAAATAAAATGATGGTGCAACTCCTTACTGAGTAATGAGTACCAAGATTTCATATCTTGGAGTTAAAAAGAATTGAAAACTTATGAAACCTCTATCATACAACACAATATCCCATTGAAACTAGATTCCAAGCCTTTTTGGCTAAGACAGAGGTCACTCAACCCAATGATAGAACCATTGATACAAAAGGAAGTTTAAAAGTTGTTGGATGCAAAGATTTTTGCAATTTGACATTCTATATGGGTTGAAAATTTTCTCCTAGTAAGAAAGAAGAGTGGAGAGATCAGGCTACGTGTAGATTTATGGAACCTTAACAAAGCTTCGCAAAAGGAAAATTACCCACTGCCAGCTCTAGACAAAGTGTTGTAGGTGGTAAATAGATTCCAAATAATTTCATTCCTAGATGGGTATTCGGGCTATAATCAAGTCAGGGTATAGGAATAAGATAGATAAAGACCAAGTTCACCACCAAATAGGGAACATTTGCATATCACCAAATTTCATTTGGTTTGATCAATGATAGAGAGATATTTCAGTGAGAAATGTATGTTGCTTTCAAGGGTTTAGTGGGTAAATGCATAATTATCTACATGGAATATCTAACGGTGTTTTCCATGGACCGGGTAGATCATATAGACGACCTGCAGAAGGTGATTAAAAGGTGTAGAACATATGGGATCTCAATCAACCCAAAGAAATGTGTTTTTGGAGGCACATAAGGAAACTTTTTAGGACACATCATTTCTGAGGTTGGGATAGTGATAGATCCTGAGTGAGTTAGGGCTATTCTCAAATTAACCCCACCAAACAATTAAAAAGAACTAAAGTCTTTTTTGGAAAGATAAATTTTGTGAGGAAATTTATTAGTGGCTTTGCGGAGATAGTAAAACCATTGAACAACATGCTAAAGAAGGATACCAAGATTGATTGGATGACTTCAGTAAAAAATCATTTGAAGAGATAAAAACTATTATTGCTACTGCACCCATTTTTCTTAGCCCAGATTATACTATACCTTTTAAGGTATACTCATTTGCTTTTGAAAATTCATGTGTAGGAATCCGCACTCAAAAGAAATATGGTGACAATGAAAGACCAATTCAATTTATGAGTTGTCCCCTTAAGAATGATGAGATGAGATACTCAAATTTGGATAAATAGTCATTCATATTGGTGAAACTTGTGAATAATTTTTGACATTACATTCTAGGGAGTAAGGTGTTCAACATTGTCTTGGATGCAGTGGTAACGTCCCTTCTAACAAAAAATTAATTAGGTGATAGGAGAGGGGAATGGATGGAAATTCTACAAGAGTTTGATCTTGAGATTCAGCCCATGAAACTAGTAAGAGGTCAAGGGCTAACAAAGTTGATGGCTTAAATGGAAGAGGGTTTGGTATGCAAAATCTATAGAGATCAATGGGTTATCTCAGATATTTGGTATCAAAATGTAGTCTACTATCTCCTTCAGAACCATTTCCTAGAAGGATTGAATGACTCACAAAGAAGAGCCTTGATAATTAAAAGCGGTTCTTACATGTTAAAGAACGAACAACTATACAAACACAACTATGATGGGTTGTGTGTGCATAAATGTTGTCACACTTCTATGAATCATTCCATTCAAGGTTGCTCAAGAATGAGGCCTCAAATATCGATCCATAGCTCTCTAGTCATGGATGTGTAAAAATGTAAAATGAAGGC
>MU225234.1:1025332-1061180 GCA_018584345.1 Thuja plicata | reverse complement strand
GAAATTTAATTAAAAGGGAGATTAAATCTTTTAATTAAATAAGAGGAATTTTATTTAATTAAAAGGGAGGTTAAATCTTTTAATTAAATAAAAATGATCAAACCTTAGGAAATATTGAAATAATTGAGTTAATTGAATTAATTACAATTTGATCAAGGAAATTGATTTGGATTGAAAATGTTTCAAAGCATTGATTCAGAAATTTGATAGAATGATAAAATAATAAATGGGGCCCAAAGTCTAGGCGACCATTTTAGGGTGCATACAGGTTGTACCTAAGATGTTTAGATAGAGAAGAGGAAAATAAGGTTTTGATGAGTTTTCATGATAATTATGGTACAAGCCATGGGTCCACTAAATCTAATGCTCACCAAATCTTGAGATCAGGATACTATTGGCTCACTCTTTTCATTGACACAAGTGAACATGTAAGATCTTGTCATATATGCAAAAACCAGTTCCACCCATGAAAGAAATCCAATAATTCCTTTACAACCTATATATGAGGTACATCCATTCACCCAATGTGGCCTAGATTTTGTTGGTACTATTAATCCACCATCCTCTATAGGTGATATGTATATTCTTACAACAATGAATTATTGCAGATGTTGGACGGAAGCTTAGACATTAAAGAATTGCACTAAGGAAGTGGTAACCAAGTTTTTGGAGGAGTGCATCATAATGAGATTTGGTACGCCTTTTCTATCTGGTATGTGATAAAAGACCCTCATTTTCTTTTTTTGCACTTATGCAATGGGCCTTTGAAAATAATATAATTATTAAGTTCTCTTCCAATTATTATCTGCAAGGTAATCGCGTTACAAAATATACAAAAACAAACTAACAACTATAATAAAAATATCTTAGATGATAATCCTAGGGATTGGCACACATAGTTGAAGTATGCCTTTTGGACTGACCAAGTCAGAATAAAAAATGACCTAGGAACATCTCCATACCAGTTAGTCTCTGATCTACAACTTTTTTTTCCTATGAACCTAAAAGTACCAGTTCTAAAATTCATGGATCAATATGTTGAAGATGAGGATAAGGTGCAGATTTGACAAATGGACCTTCTTGATTTAGAAGAAAAAAGAATAATTTCTCTAGAGCATGTATCAAAACATCAGGCTATTGTCAAGAATTAGCTTAACAAAAGAGCCACTATCAAAGCCTTTAGGATTTCTGACCTTGTCCTCATGTTGGATAAGGTGAGAGAAAATATGGGAAGCCACACCGAGTTTGAAAGATCATGGACTGGCCCATATCACATAGCAGAAATATTGGGATAAAATAATTTCTAATTAGTACCTTGCATGGGGAGTTGGTTCTATTTCTAGTCAATGGCTAGTTCCTCAAACATTATTTTAGCTATTGAAAGAAGGGTGCTCTTTTTCCTCATATATTGTAGTAGTTGATGTTTTCTCCTTTTGTTTGTTTATTTTGTGTCTTTTTCATTTGGGTTTTGGTTTCTAGGAGGTTGGTGTGTTTTTGTTGGGGATGTTCCTGACAAGTGGTCCACCCCAAATGGTTCTCGACAAGAGGCAAAATTCTTTCTTAATACAAATTTCCAAAGAGATTTTTCATGCAAGAAGTTGTAAATGAGGGTCATAAATGGTGATACCTTTTACTTGTAAACAAGGTGATGTTCAAATGCTAATCTTCCTAAATCACAGGATATATTAAATTATGACACTAAAAACATTGGTCGCTTGGACAAATGTTAGTTAAAACCAACACCGGCATGTTGAATTGGGTACCCACTAGTCTCAGAACCCTTCTCCATATGCATCCTCGCTAAAAAAGAAGAGGAAGAAGGAGGATAAAGGAAGACAAGAAAGAACAATGAATTGTTCAAAGCAATGGTCACTACGGTGATCATAATATTATACCTAGGTAGCACAGTCTAAGAAATGCTTAGGTCTATCAAAGAAATAAAATGAAGATATTCAGGAAGCAGTATACTCGGAACACAAGTGGCCCAAGTCAGTCCCTAGTAAAAAAAAGAGAAAAAATGATTCCAAAGTAAGAATCCCCCAAAATACCTCAAGCTTTCAAATATTGTCAGAAGACAGAGGAGTGTGACTCTAGCAATCTCTACCGGGGCTTTGGACATCACGCCAATAGTAGAGAAAGGTTAGATTGAGATTTGGGGGAAACCTTTTTGGGGCTATAAACACCTGGCTGGTAGCAGATCTCTTCATGAGAAGCCCTTGCCAACAGTTTAGAGGTTGGTTTTGGCTGAAATTCATTTGGGTTATCTTTGTTAAAATGTAAAAGGAACAAACACACAAATCCACACACTAGAAATAGCAGAGGACTTCACTTTTGAGATTAGGTTAAATAATATTCCTTCTTATGGTTCTTATGTTAATTTTGTTGTAAGATAGGTCTCCAAAAGTTTTTTCCTGATAAAGAAATGCCTCGGTCATTTCTCCTTTTGTTGGGGATATTTGTTGTTTTTTTACAACACACACCCCATTTAAGCCCCTTTGCCTAATGGGGCCCCCATTTTATGGGACTTTGTCCCTTTTTGATGGTTGAAAGTCTCTAAGGTTAAACAACACCAGATTTCTAGTAAGTCAGATTGAGGGTCCTTAGGGAGGCTCCCACTAGTTGGGTATCATCTTGTTTTCCTTCTTAGTATTTTTCCCTCCTACCCTTTTTATCTTTTTATTTTCCCTTTTTGTTTGTTTTTCCCACAAGTCCTTAAGACTTAGCATTTTTCTCCTCATCGTACTTTTAGTGTTTCGAAGGTACCCATACTTCCAAAACCTTGAAAGGCCAAACATTTGTGGCCATTTTCATCCTTTTGGAAATTCAGTGTTTCACAGGTAGACAGATCTCTGAAACACCAAAAGGCCAAAAACTGAGCATTATATCTCAGGGTTAGAGTCTCAAGCTTTCCTAGTCCAACACTCCAATGTTACTGTGATATCAGGGCACAATATCGGCCTATAAAAGGGGGTTTTTGTTTTATTTTTGTTCATTCTGCCATTTTTTTTAGCTCCAAATTTTCATAGCGATAAAAAAACCTCCGACGACTCACCTTCATCACTCTTTTGTACCTTTTTTCCAAGTTATTTTTCTTCAATCAGTCATTCTTGAGCTCAAACTTTGAAGTTGTCTTCCGTCTTCGCGACCTTTTAGGTAGGGTTTTATCTTTTATTTTGTTTGTTTTGCTTCATCTTTTTTCCTTGTCCTCTTTTAGTGTTTGTTTCTTTGTTTATTTTTTTAGGTAAGGGTTGTTTTTTTTAGCATTTTAGGGTTTGTCCTTAGGGTTTTTTTCCCTCCTTTGAACTCTTAATAGTTTTGCACTATGAAACTCCGAAAGTCCCACAACTTGGAAAAGATCTTTGACATTTTGGTGTTTCTCACACCAAAATCATCATACACCTCCAACATGCAAAAATGCGAATAACCATGGGCCTTAGGATTGACTAACTCTGGAGCACCCATCGTCGCGGTTTTGCACTTTCAGATGCTAAAAACATGAAATGACTCTAGTACGTCAAAGGCTTGTGACTTGTCACAGTTTAAGACTTCTGAGATTTTACACCACGAGCATGTCATCTGAATGGGAAGGTCTGAAACTATGAAAATTCCAAGGTGTTTCTTTCTTCTTTAGGGTTTATTCTATTTCTAGTTTTTTTATGTTTCTTTCTACTTTAGGGTTTTGTTTCTTTTCTTAGCTTTAGATTAGTAGATTTATTTTATGCTTTCAAATAATAGATAGCTAACAACATTGTTTGTGTGCATAATTCTAGAAAGGATAATGAATCTACTGATGATGTATCACTTCAAAGGGTACATCACCCCCATAAAGGTGAGGAATTTACATGATGAGATCATAAATACTAAAATTGGGCACTTGGATTTGGACTCATTCTTGAGGCATTGTGCAAATTTGGCATGAAGATCATTAGATTGCACTGAAATGGTCTTGGTGGGTCTTTTAAACATAGAAAATCATCCAATCTCCATCCTTTCAGCAGATTTGATTATAACCCTATCTCATCACTACATCTCAGATAAAAAATGGTGAAGAGCGTGGCTAGAGATATTGTGTTAGACCTAATACTAGATACCATCAAAGATGTTTTCCATTTACAATAAGGGGTCGATCACTTCTACCCAATCACCAAGGAGATAGGGATGAGGTGGTTTGAAGTTAACACTTTGGATTCTTATGACATTTTTAATAGAGAATATCTCATTCAACATCTCTGGAAGAATAAAAAAGAAAGAATTGATATGAAGATAGGGTATATGAATGATGATATAAAGGCTGCACTAACAATGTTGAGCTAGGTGTATAGTCTCCCCAAGCACATAAATTAGATCCATGGATGATCCACATCACATATAAGATCAAAGGGAGGACAGTCAGAATTGATTGGGGAACAATACTGAGTGACAACCTAGATTTGCAGCTGAGGTAGGTAAAGCATGACACCAAATTCTACATGACATCTTATATAGTCTACCTCCTCACTGGCAAAGCCAACTATCTAGGGCTCACCAAGAGAGGTTCATTCAATAAAAAAATTCATGGATGTACACTATATACCCTCAACTAGTGATGAATAAAAAATTAAAAGATGGGAGTCCAGAGTATTAGATTGTAAATGACACTTTTGTCTTTGTAATCATCAAATCCATTGAGGGAAATTATGCCAAGAGGCTCTCAGAGGAAGCCACATCCAAGGTACGAGCCCTAGGGGATTACTATATTCAATACAAGACCTTTACTTACATCTAGGTTCCTAGGAATACTGTTAATCCAAAAAAGTTTCCATGCTATCCATTCAATAGAATTGTGTTACTAGAAATAGGTAGGAAGCTCTCAAATGCCTATGAGGTTATTAGGCCAAAGAAGAAGCACTAATGGGACTTTCCTATCTCCATAGAGGCACACTGTTTACAAGACTTAAAGGCCTACAAATCCATAGAGCTGGAGTTGGATGAGTTCCCTCTAAAGGAATTCAAGTCAATAAGACCCAAGTTTGACCCCATCGAGACATTCAACCACATAGCAGGAAGGCATTATCAACATGAGACCCATATAGAGGATCATTGGGTCAATTGCATTTATGACTACAAGGTTAGGTTCTTGTATTATTGTATAATATCCCTTGAAATGGATGAGAATAAATTGGAGATAAAAATCCATCCCAAAGTGTGGGATAAAGATTCCCAAGATGTATTACATCCATTGTACAATAGGGATAGGATATATACCTAGCATATTCTAAATGTTGAAGTTGGTATAGATGAAAATGATTCTATTGACTTCAAGGCTTGACATGTGATTGATCTCACAAAGAGGTGGATAATGAAGCCCTTCAAGTTATATATGGTTCCCATGAAGCCCTATCTCAACCCACCTTCCAATCTAGAGAAGGAGAAGGGGAAGAAAATAAACCTTGACACTTTCAAAGATACAACTCCCATACAATAAGAGACAGTTTATAGGCATGCAAGGCCTGCCACCTATGGTCCTACAGAGAATAGGATAGATAAAGGGAGAGAAAAGTATGATAATATACCTCCTATTTAAAGGAAAGTTAATGATCCATCTCAAACGCTTGGAACCCATTCCACATTAGGGAGAAGAAAGGAGGAGGAAAACTTCCTAGTGAAGGAAATTTTTAATAAAAGAAAGAGGGCCTCAAAATTATGTTGACTAAAAAACATTTCCTAAAGAGGAGGAGGTAGAAGAGGAAGACATCCCTTTGATAAGAAGGACTCGGTAGGTTACTACAACTGCCAAATGAGCAGAGAAAGTAAGGGTTTCTCAAATAGATGCAGTCAAGAATGGATAAACACCAAAGAGATTAGTGTGATCCTTATAGCCAACACACATAGCAAAAGACCATTAAAAAAATCCAAGAGGATAAAAATAAGATATCAACCTTTGATTATTCTAACAAAATCATTTACAACATATCTGCAACATGTAGTCTTACAAGCCAAGCATACATGCATGATTATGATTAGAAAAATATTACAAACCCTAGCTAACTATAGCTCAAAAAATTTATAAATAATATCTTATCCCTAAGGAATAAGTACATAATCTTATAAATCAATCGCAACAACAGGTCGGCCCAGAAAAGATCACATTTCCTAATAATTAAGAAAACCTATTACAATAAATAGGTCTAGACCCAAATCAGTTAGAACAACCTCAAATAAAAACAATAAGAAATGTGATAATACAAATAATTTAGCCTCAAACCTATTACTGAGCTGGAATAATCATGTAGGGAAAATCCAACTCGAAGATCAAGAAAACAATCGGAAACCCAACTATTGATCGGTAACATGAAGAACAATACATACCTGCAAAGAATCTGCAATAACTCTGGCATGATAAATCCAAATGAGGTTTTATCATAGGATAAGGTCCACCATACTTCTAAGAACACATAGAAGCAACCGAAACCAAAAATTATAACCATAGATTGACCACCACCAGAAACACTAGACTGATCAACAGGAAACATAAACTTTTATTTGATGAAAGCTTCCTATGATCCTAAGATGCTCCTATATAAAACACCCAGGGTAATTAAAAAATTGAGTCTCTCACTTTTCTAGGGCCAAAGTAAAACCAAATAGGTCAACCTCAGCCTGAGAAATCCATGATGAATCCTCAACTAGTTATAGATTACTTCTTGTGCTTTGACCAACTTTGTTATCCCAAATCCTCTCTATATGCTCCACATGCTTCATAGGATACTACTGTTCAACATATGATCCTCCACTACTACTACAATCTGACTCATGATACACATGCAAATAAGCAATATTGGAGATCGGTGATATATCCATGTCCTCAGGTAATTCCACTTCATAAGAATTCCCTGAATCAAATTTCCTCAAGATCTTACAAGGACCAAATTTATTCATCTTCAACTTGTTATAAGTACCAACTGGGAATCTACCCTTCTTCAAGTATACCATAACTTTATCTCCCTCTTGAAATTCCTTATGTCTCCTTGTCATGTCTTCTCTCCTCTTATAGGCTTGATTTACTTCCTCCAAATGATGTCTCACCTCTTCATGCATTGATCTAATAAACTCTGCAAATTCATCTCCTTCAACACTCTTCTTAACATCATGACCAATATCCCTTAACTCTGCTAATCCCTTAGGATTAAATCCAGTAACCACTTCAAATTTTGTCTTCCATGTGCTCCTATTTATTGAACTGTTATATGCAAACTCTGCATGTGGTATAACCAAATTCCAATTTCTAGGATTATATCCAAATAAACACCTCAACAAGTTCCCTACACTCTTTTTCACAACCGTTGTTTGTCTATCAGTTTGTGGATGAAAATTAGAACTAAAATTCAAATCATCTTTTAACTTCTTCCAAAGTGTCCTCCAAAAATACCCAACAAATCTACTGTCCCTCTCTAATATAATGCTCTTAGGTAATCCATGTAATCTCACAATCTCTTTGAAAAAACAAATTTGCTACATGCACTGCATCTATATTCTTCTTACAAGGAATACAATGTACAATATTAGAAAACCTATCTACAACCACAAAGATAGAGTCATAACCTCTCTATGTCCTAGGCAATCCAAGTACAAAATCCATACTAATCTCCTCCCAAGGTCTATCCAGCACTGTCAAAGGTGTATACAACCCCATATTCTGACTACTTCCTTTAGCAACTTGACATACATTACAACTCTAGAAAAAATTCCTCACATCCTTCTGAATTTGTGGCCAAAAGTAATTCTCACTCACTAAATTTGTTGTCTTATCAATGCCAAAATGTCCTACTAAACCTCCACTATGTTTCTCCTTAACTGGATTATCCCTCATGGAACTCCTAGGTATGCATAATTGACTACCCTTGAATAAAATCACATCCTGAATGAAATAATCCAACCACTTACTTCTATCAACAACAATAGGTTCCTTACAAGCTTTCCAAGTTTCAGAAAAATCTAGATCTCCCTCATACAAGGTCTTGAATTCATCAAAACCCAATACTGTAATCTTCATCTTAGTCAAATTTTTTTTTATCCTACTCAAATCATCAACAACTTTATTTTATACACAACTCTTATTTTTCAACACAAATGTATAGCTCTGCAAAAAATCAACCCATCTAAAATGTCTCTAATTCAACTTACCTTGACAGCTCATACTTCAATGCTTGATGATCAATATACAATACAAAATCCTTAGGTAATAAGTAATGTATCCATTTCTTAAAAGCTTGGATTATAGCATAGAACTCCTAATCATACATTGAATACCTTCTCTTAGTATCATTCAATTTCTCACTAAAATAAGCAACAAGCCTTCCTTCTTGAGTCAAGATAGCTCTAATCGCATTTCCACTAGCATCACAGTCTGCTTGAAATACCTTATTAAAATTAGGTAAATGCAATGTCTGTTTCTTTTTCACCTTCTATTTCAAAAAATCAAAGCTCCTTTGTTCTCCATGTGTCCATCTAAACTCATTTTTATCACCTCTCATAGTTTCAATCATCGGTCCATAGATTGAGCAAAAGTTTATGATGAACTTCCGATAGAAACTAGCTAACCCATGAAATGACCTTACTTCTCCAACACTCCTTAGTGTAGGCCACTCAAAAATTTCTTTCACTTTCTCAGGATCCATCTTCAATCCTTCAATAGATATCAAAAATCAAAAGTATACCAACTCCTCCTTCATGAAAGTACACTTCTTGATGTTTATCAACAACTTCTCTTCCCTTAATCTCTATAATACTTACTCAACATGCTTCAAATTTTCCTCTTTTCTCTTACTGAAGATTAAAATGTCATCCAAATATACAATGATAAACTTAGCCAAAATCACTTCAGGACTTCATTCATCAACCTCATGAAAGTACTAGGTGCATTAGACAATAAAAACAGAATTACCAACCATTCATACAGTCCCTCATTTGTCTTAAATGTAGTCTTCCACTCATCACCTTCTTTGATTCTAATCTTGAATATATCCACTCTTCAATTCTATCTTGGTGAAATACTAATCTCCACTCAAAAAATCCATTAAGTCATCCATCCCTGGAAAATGAAACCAATACCTAATTATAATATGATTAATAGCTCTTGAATTAGTACACATTCTCCACTGTCCATCCTTCTTAGGTGCTAACACTACACAACTTCACATAGAATCAAAGTCTTTCAGATCAATCCTCTCTACCAAAACTATTGCACTTTTGTATTGAGTTCTTCGCTCTCCATCGATGATATCGTATATGCTTCTTTATCTGGTAAACTAGCTCCTAGTATCAAATCCATGCAATGACTAATACTCTTTACTGGTGGTAATCCATCAGGTGCATTAGCTGATATGATGTCAGCATACTCATTCAAAAACCTAGTGATTTCCTTAGGATGTTCTTCTACCACAACATTCTTCTTATAATCCTTAGGTACTAAAGAAAAACACACATTATTATGATCCATGTCATCTAAAAAAATTGTGCCATCCACTAGACAAATTTTTGCACTAGTGCACACTTCACTCTTAAGAGGTTCCTCTAAAGGTAACAGATTTTTTTTCAACCCATTAGAAACTATTTGATTTGATGAAAAAAATATCACCCCTACAGCTCCCAAGAATCACCTGCATGCAAACACCTATCACAGAAAGAGAGAAGCAAAAGCTATAGAGGCAAAAAAAAATAGATTTGTTGAAGAGGAAACAACTTTAATTGATTCAATAATAATGGATAATGGGAATTACAAAGGAATTACCAAAATAATTAATAATTACAAAGTGATCAATCCTAATAAAGGAGATCAAAACCCTAAGAAGGGTGGAGAAACCTAGGTTGCATGAATAATTAATAAAGAATTAATTATTGAATGCCTAAAGTTTAGCTTAAGTGAACTAGAGATAAAAAGGTGACTTAATAATTAAATCAATAATGATTTAATTAATAATTGAATAAGGTGTCTTAATAATTAAATCAATATAATGATTTAATTAATAAGTAAAAATACCTTTTTACTCTAACACCCCCCTTAAGATAAACTTAGGGAGAAGTTTAAAAACCTAGAAATAACTACTGAAAGTAGGAAATGGGTCCCAACAACAAGGCTTGATAAGGTACCCAAGTACAAAAATCTCTATAAAGAGGAGAAAAGGAGAAAACCTACTGGAAAAAACCCTGTCCCAAAAGAGATGAAGACTAGTGAAGGACTGAAGAAGCCTCCAACTAAAGAATTTCCTAGAATAATAGGAACAAAGGAAGAACATGTAGAACACCTCTGAAGCATGAAGCTGCAAACACTATCGAAGAATAATTGCTGGAACCTCGACTGTAATGGAACATGATCAGGTAGAGAAGACTATAAACAAAGCCTGAAGAGCTGATCAGTCAAAGATAGATGGATGCGTCCAAAATATGAATGAAAGAGTGTCCATATGGTAATTGATCCATCTCACTGAAATGCATAGGTACCCAGCCACTACATCCGCCTAGTACATAGGAACAAATACTTAATACATAGATCACTCCATCAAAATAAGGAAGCATTAGAACCAACAGGAGATACCCCCCATAATGTCGTGAAGGGAGAGGCATGAAAGGTACACTGAATCAGACTGGCACGAATAACCGCATGATGAAGAATGTACAACAACACATAAAGGATGGTGTCATGGAAGGATCACTCTCTTGACACATATCATGAGGTTAATTTCATGGAAGGAACACTCACTTGACAAAGGTAGATGGCAAACAAAAAAAACCTCAAACCCTTCCATGGCACTTTATAATATAGTGTGAGTAAAATCAAGCACAAAATGTGAAGGATCCCTAGCATGCATCAGATGGCACTTTATTTCAGTGCATTTGCAAAAAAAGAAATGTGACAAAAATAGATTTATACAATATCTAGGAATGACTGAAAGCTAAATAAACAAATGTAACAACTAACAAGGAGTCATCCCATGAAAAGAAAATGATCCCAGGAACTGAAACATCCAAGATATCCACTAGAATGCCAAAAATAAAAAAATTGAATAAAATATACCTGGAGAAGATTCTGGTAATGAGACCCATACAAGAAGAAGGATAATGGAAGCAGCTTTCTGATGCCATGCGAAAGTCAAAAAATAGAGTCCAGAGGAGCAAAATATAGTGATCAGAGCACAAAATGGAACCCTAACTTTGACTAGAAAAAACCTCTACAAGAGGGAAAAATCAGACAACCAAACCTATAAAATCAGGTCGAACTCAGAACTAGCTTTCCCACGATATCTCATTTTCCAAAAAATGATACTGTATGCTCAAGATATGAGCAAAACACCACAAGGTTCTCATTATGAAAAAGGGCCACCTATATGACGGGTTGGTGGCCATCAAATTTAATCCAGATCTCTGACATGTGACTACTGACATTAGTGATACGTAAATTGAGGCCGCATGAAAACCAAGGCATTTTTTGCCTTGAAAAGCATGCCTAGGCCGTGCATGCAAAAAAGAGGGCCCAAATTTCAATTGTGTCCAAATTGGATGTACCTTGTATGAAAATAGGGGTTTTTGGGCATTTTGAGCACATCTTTGATGTCTGTTTGTGCTCAAAGTGCTCCAAATAAAAAATCCCCTCTAGATCCACAGAAATAGATCTGAAAATTTGAAAACCTCTACACTCCAGAAAATCCTCAAAAAACCTAAGAATGGGTTGCTTCAGGAAGGCTCTGATACCATATTGGAGTTGATGAAAAAATATCAATCCAACAATTCCCAAGAATCACCTGCATGCAAACACCTGTCACAGAAAGAGAGAAGTAAAAGCTATGGAGGCCAGAAACAACAGATCTGTGGAAGAGGAAACATCCTTAATTGATTCAATAATAATGGATAATGGGAATTAAAAAGGAATTACCAAAATAATTAATAATTACAAAGTGAACAATCCTAATAAAGGAGATCAAACTCTAAGAAGGGTGGAGAAACCTAGGTTGCATGAATAATTAATAAAGAATTCATTATTGCATGCCTAAAGTTTAGCTTAAGTGAACTAGAGATAAAAAGGTGACTTAATAATTAAATCAATAATGATTTAATTAATAAGTGAATAAGGTGTCTTAATAATTAAATCAATATAATGATTTAATTAATAAGTGAAAATACATTTTTAGTCTAATAGAAACAAGAGTGTAAATATTATTTCTACCATCATGTATAGCTTTCCTATCATATTGTCTATTAGAATGAATTTAAAATAACTGAGAGGAGGGGTGAATCAGTTATCCTCAGGTCCAGATGTACCCATATAAAAATTTTCAACAACTCAGATCTACTCGACAACAATAAACAACAAAAGTGTGTAGTTTATTGTACTAATGAAATAAGCTTATAGAAACTTAATAGTAAAACACAACATAAACATTCACACATTTTGACACCATGATTTAACGTGGAAACCCAATATGGGAAAAACCACCAGTAACATGCTACCAAAATTCAACTCTTCTAAAGTGATGCCCTGTTAGGAGCCAACCTTGTTAAAGGTTGCAAAACACACTGTCAAATGTGACATGGTTAAATGATTTAAACACCCTGTTAGGAGTGGCCTTGTTAGAGGACTTAGAACATTCCAATCTAAATGTCACCTTGTTCAAAGGATTTACACAATGATTGTTAGGTCAACCTGGTTAAAGGATTTAAACTAATACAATGGTTAAAAAGTAATCAGTATGTGTGATCTGATACATACAACTTACTTTGCAAATCTAGATCCAATTTCAGCTCTAATGCTATTTCACTGAGTGGCCTCCATTTTCATCTCAAACTTCAGATCTTCTTGGAAATCCATCAAGCAATCTCTCTCTGCTTCTCTTCTCAGCCTTCTCTGCTAGGTCTTGACAATCAGTCAATTAACCATGCAATACTCTTGCATCCAACTTCTCCTTACACTTAGATACATAACAATAACCTCAGTAGGTTATATTATACCTCTTCATCTAGGTCAGATAGATCTTTTTCCGCTTAATCAAGATTGTAGATCTTAGGTTAGGTCAGATCCAATGGATCTTTCCATCATTACATTTAATTTACTTCTCCAATACACTCATTAATTAAAAATTGAATCCATGTGCTAATAATGGTTTCCTGTGTATTAAATGAGTGTGGACCAATCTTAATTAATAATGCATATCTCAATAAAATCAACTATGTCGGCCAGAGATCTCAAATCTTATCAATTACTAAAATACTGTTGCTCGGCTTTCTATGTCTCCCTCAGCATTTCACTAGCGCTCGGCATCATCTTTTCTTTTCTCGGCATCACCTTTCACTTTGCTTGACATCAACTTTTCTTTGCTCAGAATTGAATTTCCATTGAACTATCAGTGAAAGATAAACAACATATCACTTTTCCAAAGTGCCAAATGATCAAGTACCTTGGTGTATACTCATAACTCAACCATTTCCTCGGTCTTCTTGTTATCCTATTCTTCAAATCTTCATCAATCAATAGATATGGTACTCAAACATACAACAATAGTCTCACCAGTTAAGGTTTGACATCAATGAAAAAATAACAATTGTCTACATTATAACAATCTCTCCAACAATCTCCCTCTTTGGCATTGATGGCAACACTAAACTGTAAAACAATAATTTCCAACCAAAGTTACCATACAATCCAAAAAGTGTGTGTGTTCCTTGATATGAATAGATCTTCATTAGTGTCTTTAGCTTCAATCTGATTCTCATCTGTAAAATATTACTCCCTCTATGTCTATAATCACAATGATATCTTTATGTGTCTGTTCAGCTCCCTCTTTAAGTAATATCTCCCTTGTATCTATTTTTATCAATAATTTGTTTTAGCAATAATCTCCCTCTTTGACAACAATGCCAAAGATGTTGACATCTTCATTATGCATATTCATCTTGTTCTAATCTTTGTATCATGTTGTTCCTATCATCTTTTTTTATGACTGATCTTCTTTTCTGTTCTTGTCTTTCACTTCACAGTTTTTAGGCAGTATCCTAAAATGTGACTCACTGTGCATCAATGTGTCAAGTGTTCTGATTAAAACATTTGATGCAATAGTGCTATTCAGAACTAGTTAGCCTCTTCTAGGGGAATCACCCCCAATTTTCCTCTTAGGTACTCATGAGAATCCTTGGGTAATGCTTTTGTAAATATGTCTACCAACTATTCCTTAGTGTTCACATATTCCAGTCTCACTTCCTTCTTCTTAACTGCTCCCTCAAGTAATGATACTTGATAGCTATATGTTTTGTCTTAGAGTGCACTACAGGATTTTTAGAAATATTAATGGCACTCATGTTATCACAATATATGACAACTAGTTCTGTGATCTCCTCCTTCATACCTTTCAATAGTATCTTCAACCACACAATGTTTGAACAATTAACTACTGCTCCTACATAATCGACTTCAGCTATAGATTGTGAGGTACAATTCTATTTCTTTCTTGTCCATGAAACTAATCTTTTCCCCAAAAGAAATGCTCCTCATGTGGTGATTTTTCTATCATCCACATTACCAGCCCAGTCAGAATTAGTATAGACTCGGAGTTCAAACTTGTCATTCCTTTTGTAATATAGGCCATAATCTTCTGTACCTTTCAAATATCTCAGAATTCTTTTAACTGTCATTATATGTGTCTCTTTTGGATTAGTAGAAAATCTAGCAACAATTCCAACTGCTAATGCAATATAAGGTCTACTGTGTACAACATATTGCAACTTACCAATCATTGATTTGTATAGTGTTTGATTTACCTCTTTTGTATAATCATTCTTTGTCAACTTTTGTCCAGTAGCCATGGGTGTACTCACTGGTTTTGAATCTTCTATACCAAATATTTTCAGTATCTCTTTGACATATTTTTATTGACTGATATAGATACCATTCTTCATTTGATGTATTTGTAAACCAACAAAGAATTTTATCTCACCAAACATAGACATTTGAAATTTAGTTTGCATCTCTCTTGAAAATGCTTTGCATATCATATCTTGTCCACTGAATATGATGTCATCAATAGAATTTTGGCCAATAAAATTCCTTTACCTTACTCTGTCTTCAAATATAGGTTGTTGTTGTCATTTTTTCTTGCAAATCTAATCTTTATCAGATAATTATGCAATCTTTCATACCATGCTCTAGGTGCTTGTTTAAGTCTATATAATGCCTTGTGCAGTCTACAGACCATGTTCCTCTTGCTTGGGTCAAAAAATCCATCAGCTTGTTTAATATATACTTCCTCTTCTAATATGCCATTTAGAAATGTTGACTTCACATCCATTTGATAAACTTTAAATCCTTTGTAGGTTGCATATGCAAGTAGAGTTCTTACACCTTCCAATCTTGCAACTAGTGTGAATGTCTCTCCATAGTCAATTCCTTCCTCTTGTGCATAACCTTTGCATACCAGTCTTCATTTATTCCTTGTTACCTCTCCATGTTCATTCATCTTGTTTCTGAATACCCACTTAGTACCAATTACATTTTTTTTGTCAAGCCTCAGTACCAATGCCCATGTCTTATCCTTTTCAATCTGGTCTATCTCTTCATTCATGGCTTGAATCCAGTCTTCATTGTCTAAAGCATCTTTTACTATCTTAGGCTCAAAATCACATAGCAAACATGTGTCTTCTCTTAATTTGCTTCTTGTCATAACTGCAGAATCCTTTGCTCCTATGATTTGATCATGTTTATGGTGCCTTCTCACATATTTTTCCAAAGTAGGCTCTTTCTTAGCTTCAGTTTGATCATTCATGTTTAGTTCATGTCGAAACTGTGACTCGACATCTCCATCAGATAGCTCGTCGGTCACCTCCTATTGCCCGGAAATTTCATTCTTTGTCTTGGCAGATGCGGACTGTTTCTCGACAAATTCATTCTCAGTTTCATTAGAATCCTCCTCTTCAGGATAAGTGAATGAACTATAACTCTCAGGCTCAATCATGCTTTCAGCTTCATTTCTCTCTGCATATTCATCAATTCTAACATTTGCACTTTCCACAATTTTGTTAGTGTTATAATTTAAGCACTTGTATGCCTTACTCTTAGTAGAATATCCAAGAAATATGACTTCTTCTCCTTTAGCATGAAGTTTACCATTTCTTTTATCCTTCAGTATAAAACATCTACTCCCAAATATTTTAAAATAACTTACAGTAGGTACATATCCATATCATAGCTCATAAGGTGTAGTATTTGTACCTTTCTTGACTTGTACTTTGTTCAAGGTATAAACTATTGTACTTACAGCTTCTCTCCAATATTTCTATGCAACATTTTTCTCCATCATTAATGTTCTGGCACAATGCATGATAGATAAATTTCTTCTTTCAGCTATACCATTCTGTGGTGGTGTCCTAGGTGTGGACATCTGTCTTTTTATCCCTCGGTCATTGCAAAACCTATTAAACTTATTATAAATGTGTTGGCAAGTTGACTTCCTAAGGATGCATGACTCGTTTTCTATTTTCATCATGGAAACAAAGTCATATTAAGTTTCTATCAAAGATAACTTAGAAGGTAAAATGACTAAGTATGGAAACAGGGCAGACAAAGATATACAATGATCAACACATTAGCATACATGTGAGACATTGAATCAGAGTATGTGTGTTCATATATATGTTCTATGTGATGTCTACATACTAAGTCTAGACACGCATGGTACAGCATGATAGTACAGAGAAGTTACAGACAGATCAGTACACCAGCAGTCCAGAAGACAGAGCATGGAAGTCGACTAGTGTTTTGATCAGCGTGAATTATTTTGTTATGTAATGGCCAATCGCCTTTGATTATATTTTTTTAATGATGTAATTAGTATTTTTTTAAACACACTTAAGCCCACTTGCTCGGAAGTGTTGTGTATTATGTTTTAGGGCTGACCATAAGTCTTGTTTTGGGTCGCGTCTATTCGGATATGAACATATAAGTATGTAATGTAAAGTTATGTTACATGGGTTGAATAATATGTATGACAAAGATATAGAAGATTAGTATGATTAAGTCAGTATGAGATAAAGCTCTTGAATAGATTCAGAGCATTTGCGCATACATGGAACTGATTAGACAGCAGTGTCATCATAGCAGTTCACTTTTGATATAGTGTATATCAACTATCATAAGGTTGTAGCCTTCATCTTATTGGGTAGTGAGCCTAGGAAATGAGCCATATACCTTTAACAGGGTTTTGTAATAGACTTCTAACAAGGTCTAAGACTCCTAACAGGGTCATTGTACTTGCATTATAAAGACTGATTCTAACAGGGCAAAGGAACTTTAATAGGTTCATTATACTAGTACAATATTTATGGGTACTAATTCTCACTAGGGCTTTCCTCTAATCAAGGTTTCCCCGTAATCATATCATGTGTTATGTGTTCTTGTATTGAGATTCATTGGATGTATGTTTGATTTATGTTTAAGTTGCTAAAATATAATAAATAGACAAACACTGATTCACCCCCCCCCCCCTCTCAGTGTTTCTAACAATTGGTATCAGAGCTCTGGTCCTTTGNAAACACTGATTCCCCCCCCCCCCCCTCTCAGTGTTTCTAACAATTGGTATCAGAGCTCTGGTCCTTTGAAATAAAGTTCAACCACTTGAAGAGATCATGGACTTAGAAAAAGAAAAACATTTGAAAAATAATCTTGAAGCAACTCTTGAAGATCTTGACAGATCTAAAAAAGAAAATGAAGAACTTAGACTAAAAGTTGATGGCTAACAAATGCTTATCAAGAAATTCAGAAAATTTTGAAAGATTATTCTACAAGTGATTTAGGGAAAATGGTCAAAAAGATCAATGAAGAGAATATGTCTCTAAAAGATAAAATTGAAAAATTGGATGAAAAGCTAATAGACAGTCAAATTGCTATTGAAGAAAAGATCAAAGAAAGAAAATAATTAGAAGATGAACTCTTGCAAGAAAACATGAAAGTCTTGGAATTGCATAAAGAAGAAGATGGAATCTAAATTAACAGAAGCAAAGAATAAGATTTATAAACTCCACACAAGTTTTGATTTACTTCAATCTTAGCTCAATGCACAAAAGCTAAGAGGTGACACTACTGGTCTTGGATACAGTGTAGCACAAGTTGAATTAAATTCATTAGAAGAAAGAAAGAAAGCACATGAAGCATCTTCATAAGCAAAGAAAGTTGAAAATGTTGCAGAGATTAAAACAGGTCCACCTAAAGGGGAAATCAAGAAAGTTAACAGAAATTGTTACGCATGTAACAAACATGGTCATTTAACAAGAGATTGCAAAGAGGTAAGACCTTTCAATGGTTATTGTTTCTCCTGTAATAATTTTGGTCACAGGGCTATACATTGTAGAACAAATCAAAGAAATCAGTCACATCAGAATCAGAGAAGAATGAATCAAAAAAATCAGAGAAATCAACCTCAAAGAAATTTGCAGAACACTACATGTCAGATATGTAACTACAATGGACACACAGAAAAGCAGTGCAGCATGATGAACAAGAACATCAGACCTCCTATCATTTGTCACACATGTGGATAGGCTAGACACATCTCAAGGTTTTGTAGATATAGAACTCGAGAGCAAGAGGATCCTAAGAAATCACTATTTGAAGAAGAAGGAGAAGTCAAGTTTGTTCAAGCAAAAGAAGATTCAAGAAAAATTTGGGTTGAAGTAAAGAAGGACAATGATGTTGACAAAGTAGTTGATGCATCCACAATGGACGCATCCTCTATTTTTGGTTGAATAGACCTTGGTCTTAGGGGGATCTATTCTAGCTCAGAACCCCTACGCAGCTGGTATACTCACCTCTGAGTATGCACCTATGAAATAATGTTTATGATCATAGTTGGATGAAGTATGCATACACGCATTATCTATAATACATTCTGAATGAAGTTTGAGATTCACTGTGAAAACTGTGTATGCTTGCAAACATTAAATGCAGTAACTTTTATAAAAAGATGTAAGTCTTTGATCATCTTCACATTTGCATTTAAGATCATAGAATTTGGAGAGCACAGGAGCACTGAGCATCAAAGAATGGAAGAACAACATATTTGGTGGTTAAGAAGCATGGTTAAGAAGTTTGGAATGGAACCCTAGCAGTCGCGTCATTTCAAAATTTTGTGAAACCCTATTTAAGAAATCATCAAGTAAGTATGGCGACTCTAGTTGTATTTAATATTGCAAAGAGGAAGAGATTTGTATTTAAGAAGCATCCATTCAAATCCATACTGGATGATGTGGAAGGAGCTTTCTCCAAAACCCCATTAGGAGTTCTTCATGTAGAAGACATCTGCGCATACATTTATTGTAAAAAGGAAACAATTAGAGATAATAGTATAGCCACTCTCATGGCTTTGATGATGAAACCAAAAAATTCATTTAAGGATGAATATGTTCACCTCACAGACAACCCTATCTTTGATTATTCAAATGTGCATGAATTCAATGAACCAGAATGGGTTAAAATATTGTTGAGTACGTTCATGATGATCTTTTCTGGATTGGTGAAGTCCCCGTTTGTATTATTGTAGACCTATTCCACAACATGACTGGACTTCCTAATACTGGACCAATTCTTCCTACTGGGAAGGATGTCAAGAAATAGGTTGAGCAAGCATGCCTATCCAGAAGTGACAAGCGTGGCATGACAGTCTATCTTATCAAGGAAGAAGACATAAAGCTTCTAACAATGATCCTTGGTTACAAGTTCCAGCATGCGAGAAGATTAAATAGTGTGTCAGTAGCCACAGTTCTAGCAGCTATCAGGATGGTGAAGGATAACACTCAGTTCAATCTAATTGAGATATTGCATGGTCAACTAATGGACAACATTCGAGTTATCAAGCTTGAAAAGAACAAAACATTTAGGTTTGGGTCTCTGATCATCTACTTGTACTTCCACATTGTTGGTAAGGTTGCAAATCTATACCTAGATAGAAGCAAACCTACAATATCTCAAATTTCACTAAAAGCCACATTAGAGAGTAGTGCAAAGGATGCTATGGACATGGACATCAAATCTTTTAGGATCAAGATGTAGAAGAGGTCCAAGATACCTGAGAAGATTGTTGAAAAGTATAAGGAAACCATATGCTTCATGGTAGAGACTGACTGCACTTGTATGGAGGCAGTTGAGCCCAGAACTAAATGGATTCATCTACTTGGGTATGAAGTGGAGGAACATGTATTGGAAGGATATGCGCAAGTCCTTTAGTCTATGCCCAAAGATCCCAATGAGCCTAGATGGGGCACTTATAGAGAAAAGACTAATGCAGTTGATTCTATATTATATAGTGCTGATAACAAAAGAAAATCATCTAAGATTACATCTAGCATTCTAAAAGTTCATGGAGTCACTCAAGAAGATCTTGAAAAAGCTAGAGAAGCCAAGATAGCCAAAGAACTTGAGAAGACTGATGAGATCCAGAAGAAGAAGAAAGTAGAGAGCACCTCTGCACCCTCTACCACCATTGACCTAGACTCATCTCCACCTTCTATACCAAGAAAGAAGTCTAGAGGAAGGAAGGAAGCGCCCACAAATCACCCATCCTCAAGGAACACACGGAGCAAAGCAAGGAATATTCAAGCTCCTCCTGAGGTAGGATTTAGACCTAGTATAAATGTCTTAAAGAACACGATTGTAAATGAAGGTAGACTAGACACTATTTCCAAGGTCTATGAAAAGTATCAAGAGATTGATAAAACTTAGATACACTCTATGATCATATCTCATATGATTAAGTTTAAGAATTCAATTCTTGAACTCAAAATAGTGATACCTGATAAGTTATGGAACATACTGGAAATAATGAAGAAACATGCAATTGAGGAAGACATGAGGATAAGAGAAGAAACATTGGATAATCTTCTCCCTATATGCTCACATGATGATAAGGCAATTCCATTAGATTTGGTGAAGCCTCATCTCAGAACCAAGACAAGAACTCTACAAATTATGAATAAAGAGTATGAAAATATAGGAAAAGAAACTGAAAAGGCATTTGCACAAGTGTTTATAGATAGACACATGTATCCATCAATGGTGCCTACAACAAAGGTAACTCCAGCTCCTCCCAAATAGGTTACAGAACCAGTGATTCAGATAGCACCTATGATAGGTCCACAGGTTTTAGTGCCCTCAGTGACAATAACTTCTGATATAGCAAAAGACTCAGAAGATACTATAGTGGTTGATAATATCAAGATATCCATGACAACATTTGACAAAGACATGGACAAAGATGATAAAGCATTTGTAAGAACTGAAGAGATGTGCACTAATGATACATCTATACAACAAGATGAAGGTCCCTCCAATGAGCCAATAGACTTGAATGAAGAAAAAGATACTCAAGGTAATGAGACACCAATCAAGGAGAAACCAGTAATGAGTGAATGCATGGATACCGGTCAAAACACTATATTCACTCCATCCACTTTACCCTCTACTTCATTGTTTTCAAGGTTAACTCCTAACTCAGCAAGTCTAGATGCGTGGGGAGAAGAGGACTTAATAAAGATCAGCGTGCTAGCTATGGAAAAGGAAAAAGAAAAATAGGTTATGAGGAAACCTCTCTTCTTGGAGTCAGTTAACATTCTGAATGATTTAGTACCTGCAGATAAGAAAGTAGCCAAGATTCAATCAGTTGAAGATGTTGATAGTATTCTAACAAGCTTCAAAGCACACTTTACAGATCTAGTAGACTCTGCTACTAGAATTGCAGAAGATGAATATAAAAAGGAGAGATTGAATGAATTGGTAAATAATTTTACCTTAGACATAAAATCTTTAAAGATTGGGCAATCCATATTGAAAGAATTCGCAGCTAAGGGAAAGAAGGTTATAGCTAACTGCATGGACAGAGTGAAGTTCACCTCTAAACATATCAAGAAGATAGAAGAGGCTGAGATCATGGTGGACACTATCAGAAAATTAGTTGAGACATCTACCCAAGACATGAACATATGTAACAATGTCTATCAAGGTCAGTTGGACAAAATTGAAAAGGCTAAGTTGGAGATCAGCAAGATAAGAGTCAGACAAACTCAATTGAGAAATGCACTTGCGCCCTCTCTAGCTGTTCAAATAAGAATATCAAATAGATTGATGCTACTATTGTGACACATGATCAAGGTCCCTGCATGGATTTGATAAAGATGGAGAAACTGACATATGCCTTATGCGCGCATCTTCAAACAATTGATGCCATGAAGGTATTCTGGCAGAAAGAGATCCAATCTCTTCAGATTGTGTACCCAGATGTTTACATGGAGTAAGTATCCAGAAAACTTACAAGTTTTGTACACCTTTTTCATTAATTTCAAAGGGGGAGTAATAGAGAATGTGTATATATGGGGAGAAATATATATATATATATATATATATATATATATATATATATGTTAAGAGATGCAATAATATACAGTTATTTTGTGATTAAGTCATTTTGAGAAACTTGGCCACATTCCTTTGTTGCCATAAATGACAAAGGGGGAGATTGTTGGAAAGTTGACTTTCTGAGGATGCATGACCCATTTTGTGTTGTCATCATGGCAAAAAATTCATATTAAGTTTCTGTCAAAGATAACTTAGAAGATAAAATGACTAAGTATGGAAACAAGGCAAACAAAGATATACAGCGATTAGCACATCAACGCACATGCGAGACATCGAATCAGAGTATGCACATACAGATATATGTTCTATGTGATGTCTACATACTAAGTCAAGACACGCATGGTATGGCATGATAGTACAGAGAATTTACAGACAGATTAGTACACCAGCAGTCCAAAAGATAGAGCATGGAAGCCAACTAGTGTTTTGATCAGCGTGAATTATTTTTTTATGTAACGGCCAAGTGCCTTTGATTATATGTTTTTAATGATGTAATTAGTATTGTTGTAAACACACTTAAGCTGACTCACTCGGAAGTGTTGTGTATTATGTTTTAGGGCCGACCATAAGTCTTGTTTTGGGTTGCGTCTATTCGGATATGAACATATAAGTATGTAATGTAAAGTTATGTTACATGGGTCGAAGAATATGTATGAAAAATATATAGAAGAGTATTATGATGAATTCAGTATGAGATAAAGCTCTTTAAGAGAGTAAGAGCATTCACGCATACACAGAATTGATCAGACAGTAGTGTCATCATAGCAGTTCACTTTTGATATAGTGTATATTAACTATCAGAAGGTTGTAGCCTTCATCTTATTGGGCAGTGAGCCTAGGAAATGAGCCATATACCTTTAACAGGGTTTCATAATAGACTTCTAACAAGGTCTAAGACTCCTAACAGGGTCATTGTACTTGCATTGTAAAGACTTCTTCTAACAGGGCAAAAGAACTTTAACAGGTTCATTATACTAGTACAATATTAGTGGGTACTAATTCCCACCGGGGTTTTCCTCTGATCAAGGTTTCCCCATTATCATATCATTTGTTATGTGTTCTTGTATTGAGCTTCATTGGATGTATGTTTGATTTATGTTTAAGTTGCTGAAAAATAATAAATAGACAAACACTGATTTACCCCNCCCCCCCCTCTCAGTGTTTCTAACAAAATGAACTCACCTCCTCTGTCAGATCTTAGACATTTTAGACTCTTACCTATTTCCTTTTCAACTTTTTCCAAGTACCACCTAAATAAATGGAATGCGTCAGATTTTTCTTTAAGAAACATAACAGTCATCATCCTAGAGTAGTCATCTACAAATAGAATAAAATATTTGTCTCCACGGTAACTTTTCTCACCAATAGGTCCACAAAGGTCAGTATGAACCATTTCCAAAATATTCTCAGAAGTATGAGTTTCTCTTAAAGCTAGATCTAGTCATTTTGCCCAATTGACATTGCTTACACATTGCATTCTCAGGTTTCTTTAACTTAGGCAGCCCTCTAACCTTTTTCAATTTAATTATGCTTCCCAAGTTATCAAAGTTAACATGACATAGCCTCTTATTCCATAACCAAACATCATTATATTGTGCAAACAAGCATGTCTCTTCAGCTAAGTCTAGATAAAATAAGTTACCTCTAGTCTGCTCACCACTTCCAACTAATTATCCATTGGCATCATAGATCTTTGCTTTCCTATGATGGAATTCAACTCTGTAACTAGAAGTGTTCAGCTGTGCAACACTCAACAAATTATATTTAAGGTCATCAACCCAATACACATCATAACATCTAATCTTGTTAGTCATTTGAATTGATCCTTTCCCTTTAACTCTACAAGGTGTATCATTACCAAATGTAACATATTCACCTTTACATTGATCTAAGGTTTTAAATTTTTCCTTATCACTAGTCATGTGATGTGAGAAACCATTGTCAATGATCCAATGATCACCTTTACTCATATAAGAAATTAATGCAGTTTTCTCATTATCATCATCATAATCATCTTTCATTGCAACATACACAACTTCTATATCATTTTCATCAGATTTACTGCCAGAAGCTTCTTCAGCTATATAACAAGATTTCTTACCTTTTTCTTTGTAATCCTTGTACTTTCTGTAGTCTCGGTCATCCTTTATGTCTTTATACTTAATGTCTCTTCTTTCATCTTTCTCATTCTTATCAGGACATCTAGCATCAATATGACCAAATTTGTTACAAGAAAAACAAATAATAGGAAGTTTACCTCTGAATTTTCCTTTTCCTCTAGCTAGTCTCCTTGCCATAAGTGCCTCAAGCTCTTCTAGATCATTATCTGAAGTTTCACTATCACTGCTCACACATTTATTTCCTTTCCTTGATTTGTTGATGACCATTTATGACTTGAATGCAGATTCAATAGTTTGTGGAGTATAGTTATCAAAATTTGACATCTCAAATGTAGTAAGTCTACCTACCAAACTTTCCAGAGTCAAATTGTTGTTAGGAGTACATCTCAGTTCTTGAATTACAGATACTCTAATAGCATAAATAGGAAGAAGTGTTCTCAGTACCTTGCTCATGATAGTGTCATCATTAATGGTTCCCTTAGGTCCTCTAATAGAATTTACAAGTTCCTTTATCCTATCATAATATTGCACTATATTTTCTCCTTCTTGCATTTTTAAATCTTCAAACTTACCTCTCAAGCTTTCAAATTTGGCTCTTAGTACATTCATATCACCTCACTAGATGGTTTGAAGAGCATCCCACATCTATTTTGTGCTTGTACAGTCCTTGATGTCCTCATATTCATGATAGTTCAGAGATGATGCAAGTTCCAACATTGCTTGATTATGTTCATGCTTCTCTCTTAATTGTACAACATTCAGAACTCCAGTAGGGGCTACATATTCTTGTTCAATATGTCATTTAGAAAATCACCAATACCAACCAAGTGAAGTTTCATCAAACTTTTCCATGCAGGAAAGTTGTCCTTGTAAATCTTCGTTCCATCCCTTTTATACATCTTGATCTTTATCTACAAGTACCTTCAAACTATTTCAAGAGAACTAAGCTCTGATACCAATTTTTACAATGAATTTACACTAACTGAGAGGGGGGGTGAATTAGTTATCCTCAGGTCCATATGTACCCATATAAAAAATTTCAAAAAATCAGATCTTTTCAGCAGAAATAAACAACAAAAGTGTGTAGTTTACTGTACTAATGAAATAAGCTTACAGAAACTTAATAGTAAAACACAAAATAAAAATTCATACATTTTGACACCATGATTTAATGTGGAAACCCAATATGGTAAAAACCACCAGTAACATGCTACCAAAATTTCACTCTTCTGAAGTGATGCCCTGTAAGGAGCCAACCCTGTTAAAGGTTACAAAACACACTATCAAATGTGACCTGGTTAAAGGATTTAATCACCCTGTCAGGAGTGGCCTTGTTAGAGGACTTAGAACATTCCAATCTGAATGTCACCTTGTTCAAAGGATCTACACAATGACTATTAGTTCAACTTGGTTAAAGGATTTGAACTGATACAATGGTTAAAAAGTAATTAGCAGGTGTGATCTGATACATACAACTTACTTTGGAAATCCAGATCCAATTTCAGCTCTAATGCTAATTCACTGAGTGACCTCCATTTTCATCTCAAACTTCAGATCTGCTTGGAAATCCATCAAGCAATCTCTTTTTTCTTCTCTTCTCAGCCTTCTCTGCTAGGTCTTGCCAATTAGTCAATTAACCATACAATACTCTTGCATCCAGCTTCTCCTTACACTTAGATACATAACAATAACCTCATTAGGTTATATTATACCTCTTCATCTAGGTCAGATAGATCTTTTTCCGCTTAATCAAGATCATAGATCTTAGGTTAGGTCAGATCCAACGGATCTTTTCATCATTACATTTAATTTACTTCTCCAATATAGTCACTAATTAAACATTGAATCCATGCACTAATAATGGTTTCCCATGCATTAAATGAGTGTGGACCAATCTTAATTAATAATGCATATCCCAAAAAAATCAACTATGTCGGCCAGAGATCTCAAATCTTATCAATTACTAAAATACTATTGTTCGGCTTTCTCTATCTCCCTCGGCATTTCACTGGCGCTTCGTGATGAGACCGTTTTACTGTCTCTATTATATTAATCCTTATACTTTGTTTTTAAGTATTATCATAACAATTGTGAACTTTTAGTTAGTTGAACTTATGTCAAGTACAGATAGAACCATTAAACCATGGGTGGAATAGATATGTCATATTAGGCCAATATTATATATATGTTGCAGTATTTCATATAATAATTAGAATGTGTGTTCTAACATCTAGATTAATTTGAATAAGCTACTTGTATGAATGTCTTTTACATGATAACTAATCCTGTCAGGAAGTAGGAGTTGCTGGGAGTGGTCGACAGCATTGAAAGAGGACATTAAAGACCAGCTTCGAATGGATAAGCCATCATGGCATTAGAAGACATGGCTACCACAAATCAGGAGCTGCTATTTCAGATATGCATGAATGTAGCTCTACTATATTCCCTTTGTATTCCCAGCATGTGACTTGGTCACCCAGACTTCATTGCATATGTCGTGGGCTGTTGCATTTCCTATTTTTTCTCTTTGGCACGGTTTTAGTTAGTTAGTTCCTTTTTTTGTTTGAGAATAAGAAATTCAATCCTCTATTTATAGGGATTAGATTGATAGTTTGTAATTTCAAAGATTTTTGAAAATACAATGTTCTAATTGTATCTTGCACAACAAGTTCATTTTCAGTTTCATGTGTCATTCTCATGTAATCAGTTTTGAAAGATAATGAAGTAACTTTTGGTTCATATTATGTGTTCATAGATTAGCAGAAGCTGACCAAAGGGGCCCACTTGGTAGGTGGATTAGAGTAGAAGTAGAATAGATTTACTTTCTGCATTTCCAACATTCTAGATACAAGATTGCAGTTTCTTCCTACAGCATTGTACTTTGTGAATGTTCATGCAGCACCTGCAAGGATAGTTATAGTGAATGCTCTAGGTTGAAAGAATAAGTTTAAGTAGAGTTTGCAAGTTTTAGCATTCATTTTAGTAAGGAGTAAGTGTTTTTCCTTTCCTACAGCCCTAGTATAGATTCATTCCATGTACTTTACTTTCTTTCAGCATAGGTAGAGTGGCTCTTTAAGTATCTTAGTGCACATACTGTGCTACACCATTTCAAGTATACGTCCCTTGGTTGACAAACTAAATGCACCTCATGGTGGGAGAAGTGATGCTTAGATTTAATAAACTATTCCTAAGAGAGGCTTTGGGCATGATTACTAAGCTCCTATTGTGAGGCGGTTCATTTTTGGTGCCATTTTCGGGGATGGTGTCAAGCTAAGAAACTTTATGAGTCATTTTTCATTCTTTAAGCTAGTTTAGTGCTTTGTGGTCCTAAATTTGCTTTACCAGTGTGAAGAATTCATTTGCATGCATCAAAGGGGAAGAAGAAGAGATGAATATGGAAGATTTCTTCCAGGAGAACCTGGGAATTTGAATGAGCAAGTTGAAGAAGTTGAGTTGCCTTTTGTTGACGCAAGTCCCAAGTTTCCTATAGCATCTTCTGCTAGAGCAGAACCTTTTGATATAAGTGGTCTTTGGCCTTTCGCTGAAATATTGGCTAGCTTTCTTGATAATTCTAACCCAAACGCACATGTTGTTAACAATCCTATCGCTAATATTCCTTTTTAATAGAAACACCAACTCCCAATACCTCCAGTAATGGCACAACCTGCTTTCCTATTTCCTCTACCGAGCCTTATAAACAATGCCAATCTCAAAAATATACCCTCTGCTGCACTTCTAAAGTTTTATGGGCTGATAACCGAAGATCTTGATACCTTTTTGTTTGAGTTCAACATCCTTTGTCGTAGCTTTGACTATAACACTGATGCCCATAAACTCAAGTTGTTTCCAGCAACACTAAAGGAGTTGGCCTTACGATGGTTCATGGGCCTAGGAGAAAATGCAGCAGGCACATGGGATGAGATGCAGACTCTGTTTCTACAAAAATACAAAGAATATTGCAAGGGGAGTGACCCGAGGGGAGACGAAATTTTTAGAATGTCGCAAAAGGAGGATGAAACTTTGGAGGACTATGTTTCACATTTTTTATATACCATGTAGAAGAATCCCCAACATGTTCTGGCGGAAGATTCACAGAAACTAGTCTTCTTGATAGGAGTGAACGATAGTTGTTTGGAAGCATTGGACCTCATGGCTGGTGGGGACATATCCCAATCTTCTTGGGATAACCTCAAGAAAATCTGTCTCAACTACTCCAGATCAACTAGGAAGAAAAGTAGAGGATATCAGTCTACAGTCATTAAAGGGAGCAGTTCAGGCATTTCTAAGTTGGAGATATCTAATTTGCTAGCAGATTTCAAGCAAGACATCATTAATGATGTTGTTATGCATCTCGACACCATGACTGCTAAGAAAAAACATGCAGACATTGAATTGAAGTTAGCTGAGTACTGTCCACATTGTTGTAAACAAAATAAAGACTGTGGATGCAAGCTGGTGGCAAACTTGGAAAATCAACATGCCTACTGAGTACATGAAGATAGAAGGAGACGACGAGAAACTGTTCTTCATTTCTCAACTTCCACCATGGGCTTCAAGAAAAGGTATGCCTCAGGACCCATTACAATTTTCAAATCCTTACAATAGTCAATGGAAAAACCAAAGTTATCAGAATACTCCTCAGTACACTAAGCCAGCTTGGAATAACCAATGGCCTAACCAGAAAAATAACCAATGGCCTAACCAGCAAAATAACTAGTAGCCAAACTAGCAAAACCAATGGCAACCACCACAAGGAAATTAGAAGAAAAATAACCAATGGAGGGGGCCTCCATAGTGGCCTAACCAAAATCCTATTTTTCTACAACTGCCACCGCAAGTCCCACCTCCTGCAATAATTCCACCTATTGCAGCCACTAGACCCAATCCAAAGCAAACCCAATTGCCTGCTCAGCCACAACCAAATCCAAATAGCAATCAATAGCAGCAGCCAATATATACCACTGATACACAATAGTATCCTACCTACGTTGTAGAGATATCTAATATCCATTTGAGGTCAGGTACTACTTTGCCTACCCCCAAACATCCTATTATCATAGAATTTATAGACACTCCTGCAGCATCAACACCTCTTCCAGAAGCTATATTACAAAATACCACCCAATCAACTCAAAAATCTAGCAAAATTGATATTGAAACCTTAGTTGACCCTCCTTTTCCACAAAGGCTCACAATACAAAAGCCTATATCCCAAGAAGAAATGCCTTTTGACATTCTTCAGCAGTTGAAGAATATGCACATCCAAATACCTTTGTTTCAAGCTATCAAAGATGTTCCTATCTATGGGAAATCTATTAAGGACACATGCCTTGAAAAGCATGGAAGTAAAAAGGACCCTCAAACAGTTCATGTAATAGGGAAACTTTTTGATATCATGTTGGGCAAGGTAATTATACCCAAGTATTTAGACCCTGGAAGTCCAGTAGTAGATTTCATAATTAATGGACAATCTATTAAAAATGCTTTAGTTGATTTGGGAGTAGCTATAAATGTAATGACTAAAGATACAATGCACAGACTAAGTATAGAGGGTTTGAGAACAACACCAACATTATTACAACTTGATGACAGTTCAACAGTCACTCCAGATGGTCTTATATAAGACATGGTAGTCATCTTAGACTCATGGGAATACCCTACAGATTTTCTCATCTTATCACCAAAACTAAACTTTGATGGCTATCCAGTCATCTTAGGGAGACCTTGGTTAGCCACCACTGATGCAAAAATTAACTACAGATCAGGAAGTATGACAATTTCAAATGGTCAGGAACTAAAGAAGCTAGCACTCTATACTCCTGCCTAGCCTCAGCCAGACTTGAGAGATCCTATTTGGCCAGAACTAGGGGATGAAGGAGAAGAGGTCAACTCTATTGCTCAGCTTATGATGATGCATAGACAATCTTTTCTGAAAATGCAAGAGGAAGATTATGTAATATGGATTATTCTTACCAATGAGTGTATAGTAGCAAAAGATATTTTTGAAAGTGTTATTCTGTAGCTATGTACCTATGAAGACTGTGTCTTTCCAACAAGCCCTAAGATAATTAGCCAATTATTACCATGTGAAGTAGCTACAAGCCCAGTACCTAAGATGTAAATGGTAGAGCTAACAACTACAATAGAAATTTCCCTAGGTCACAATCTCCATGTGAACAACAAGTTGTCACCCCCACAATTGGCATTGTTAATAAAACTCTTGCGTAAGCATGAGAAATCATTTTCTTCGGATTATGGAGACATGCTAGGTTTGAACCCCAAACTCTACACCCATTAGGATCTACATTAATGATGGCATCTTACCACTATGCCAGCCTCAAAGAAGGATAAATCCAGCATTGAGAGAGATAGTCAAAAGTGAATTACAAAAATTACTAGATGATGGTTTCATCTATCCAATCTCTGATAGCAAGTGGGTATCACCTTTGGTCATTGTACCTAAGAAAGTGGGGAATGGTGAATATGTGTGGATTACAGAGAGTTGAATAATGCCACAAAGAAGGATCATTTTCTTTTACCCTTTAATTATCAAGTCCTGGACACTCTAGCCGGTAAGAAATATTTCTCTTTTCTAGATGGATACAGTGGTTACAACTAGATTAGCATTGCTCCAGAAGATTAGGAGAAGACTACATTCACATGCCCCTGGGGCACATATGCCTATTATGTATTACCATTTGGCTTATGCAATGCACCAACTACTTTCCAGAGAGCTATAATCAGCATCTTTGCTGACATGTCACATGATTGTATGGAGATATATATGGACGACTTTGCTACATTTGGTGTCACCTTTGAGGAATCCCTGAAGAATTTGGAAAGAGTACTAATTAGATGTTAGGAACACAACTTGTCTTTCAACAGTGAGAAATACTTCATGATGATGCAAGAAGGCATAGTGTTGGGACATTTTATCTCCAAAGCTAGGATCCAGGTAGATCCTATGAAAATAAAGGTAATTCTCATATTACCTATTCCTACAAAGTAGAAAGATGTTAGGTCTTTCCTAGGACATGCTGGCTACTATAGGAGGTTTATCCAAAATTTTAGTCAAATAGCTATTCCTTTGTATACTTTTCTTACCAAAGAGGTTGAATTCAATTAGACAAAGGAATGTAATGAATCCTTCCTGTAGCTTAAGAAAATGTTGACCACTGCACCCATACTTAGGGGTCCTGATTGGACTTTTCCATTTCACATTCATATAGATGCTTTAGACTACACAATAGGTGTTGTCCTAGTAAAAAATTCTAGTAACCTAGAGAATGCAATTTACTACATTAGTAAAAGCCTCCATGGACTAGAATTAAACTATACAGTGACCGAGAAAGAATTACTAGTAGTAGTTTATTCTTTGAAGAAATTTTGTCATTACATAACTGGCTATCCTATTTTTGTTCATACTGACCATGCAGCAATAAAATATCTCATGAACAAACCTGCTATCATAGGCAGGTTAGCAAGATGGCTTCTTCTTTTGCAGGAATTTGACATTACTATAGTTGACAAGCCTGGCAAGGCAAATGTAGTAGCTAATTATCTATCAAGAATCCACCATACTGAAGAAGATACTACACTGATAGATGATGTATTTTTAGATGAGAATTTGTTTCATATTGTTGTCCAAAGTCCATGGTATGCTAACATAGCTAATTACCTTGCAGCAAACAAAATGCCAACACACTTTTCTTACAAGAATAGGACACTGCTCGTCGAGAAAAGCTTTAATTTCTCTTGGATTGATAACATGCTATTTTACACTGGACCTAATCAAGTAATGCGTAGATGTGTGTGAGAAGATGAGACATATGACATTCTCCATGCCTATCATAATGAACCGTGTGGGGGACACTTTTCAGAAAAAATAATATCCCAAAAGATTTTAACAACCGGATATTATTGGCCTACACTTCACAAGGATGCAGCCAGCTATACAAGGAAATGTGACAAATGTTAGAGAATGGGTCAACCAACTAGATCCGATGAAATGCCATTAAATCCACAAGTGGTGGTAACTCCATTTGACAAATGGGGCATGGACTTCATTGGTCCAATAGATCCTCCATCCAATGGGAAGTCTTACATCCTAGTGTGCACTAATTATTTGACCAAATGGGCAAATTAAAAGCTATGAAACATGCTCGAGACCATAAGGTTGCAGAATTTTTGTATGATGAGATTTTAACCAGATATGGAGTACTGAGAGAACTTGTAACTGACCAAGGTGCCCAATTCACTTCCAATCTAATAACAGATCTCATGAAAGAATATAATATCAGACATAGGAAGTCGATCCCTTATCACCCTCAAGCCAATGGACAGGCTGAAGTTACAAATTAGGAAATAGAAGCCATCTTAACAAAGACAGTTCATTTGCATCGTCGGGACTGGAGCAGCAAACTAATAGAAGTCGTCTGGGCATATAGAACAACTTGGAAAAGCAACAATGCTACCTATTGAATTTGAACACAAAACATTGCAGACAACACTGGAGTTAAATATAGATCTTCCTACAGCACAGAAGGAGTGATTACTGCACCTCAATTCCTTGGATGAAATGCACAAATTTGCACTAGAGAACTGAAATAGTCTAGAAACAAAGGAAGAAATGGCATGTCTCACATATTAAGAACAAATAGTTTCAAGTTGGTGATTGGGAATTGCTATACAATTCATGATTCAAAGAAATACCAAGCAAATTGTAGACAAGATGGTTGGGGCCATAAGAAATAAGCCAGGTCTTCACCAATGGAGCTGTCCGGTCGACCACAATTGACCCAGTGCAATTCAAATTATTAGTCAATGGACATCGGCTAACGTTGTATCACCAACCTCAAACAAAAGAAGACTTCCTGCAACAATTCCAACAACAAATTTGAAATGAGCAATAGGTAACACTTCCTGCAGTAGAGGGTGCAAACCTTCTTCCTATAGCTCTTTAGTAAAATTCCATCTAGCATGTCCATAATAAAAAAAAAATTTACATGAAGTACATTCCTCCATTCACTTTCTACTTCTTCTTTCCAACTCATCTCATTTCTTTAATCTACCACCCACCCACCCTCCACATCATCAAAATTATCCTTTCTTTGCTTTCAATAAGAGTCGAAGTACACTGATGCACACCACAAATTTCATTCCACTCACACCACCTTTTAATGGTACATGCAAAGATCAAATGATAGGTACAAGCTTTTCAAAAAAAAATCCATTTTTAGCGCATAGATTTCGATGATTATATCTAGTACTGCAATAAATATATCATTACGGCATTAAGCCAGTTCCCTTCCTCGTGCCAAGTCTGCCAAGTGTGGACACTTGTCAATATTATGTAGGAAGGAGGGAAGTGTATTAATTCCAAATTGTCATTTCTATTTACACCTAAAATATTTTATGTCACCTCAAATTTTTACTTAGCCTTGTCTCATTAAAGTTCTAGTGCTATATCGCACAACTGTTGTACCTTTAATCCCAAATCCTCCATGATTGTCAAACTTGATGTGAATTATAATTAATTTAAGTGGAAACCCACAGTAAAGACTATAATTTCTCTTGTTAAAATACATCACTATTTTTCATACTAAGTATAACAGAGGAATTCAGAAGGAAGCCCGTAGTTTTTCAAAAATGAGTAGTCTGATATTCAAGGAACAGGGCAATTATCTTCTATGGGGGCAGACAAATTGAAAATTGGCAAGCATAGATGGGAGGCTAGTTACAGAGACACAAGCCGATAGTACATGGTGTGCTAATTTTAGATGTTGAAGCGGTAAGAAGATTTAATGCATGTGGTTGGCTAGGATACTTCTTAAGGTTAATAGAATTTGATGAGGACTCAGCAAGAAAATTTGCATGTACATTCAAAGAAGGGAAAGCAAATGTGTGGGGATTGATAGTGGTCACAAAAGATGAGTGTATAGAAGAAGTTACTAGATTATCAATGGTTGGGGAACATTACCCCAATGTGCATGATGCCAGATCAACTAGGGCCCAATTTACCCTACCAAGCGACCCTCCATTGGAGATTACCAAACAAGGGCACAAAAGAATGTCTATCCCTCCACCGTATAATGAGTTGTCTAGGCATATTATTAGGTATTTTACATGTGAAGTGATATTTTCCAATTTGCATGCACATCATGTCAAATTAATGAGTTATGTAAGGCATAATATACCAGTAAATGTCCCAAATTTCTTGTATAATATGCTATGCATTAGTGCTGAGGAGACCCAAAAAGGAAATTCAAATTCTATTACCCACCATGCCCTAGTTAAATTTTTAATAGAAAGATCTCTTAGGGATGCCTCTACCATGGCATGGTCAGAGTTTGTCAAGCACAAAACCCTACAACCACAGGTTAACCCTAATGTACAAATTGGTCATGATAATGCAATACCAACTGACCTAGATGTTGAACAAGATACCCAAGGGGTAGAAACCATAAATCTTCAAGAAAATGTGCCCTTACCTTCTCATGAGAGAAATGTACCTACTTCTTCCTGAACCAAAGGAAAATGAAAATTAGAGGAAGAACCTTCAGTTTCTACACCCAAACCATAAATCCCTACTTCTTTGAAGGGGAAGAAAAGGAAGTTGGTTCCTGTAGCAGCTATTCCTGCAATAGCTACTCCTGTAGTAGAGAAACCAAAGAAGGATACTAAGATAAAGGTTGTAGAAGTTGCAGAAACCCATGTTTGAAGGAGTCTTAGAATGAGAGGAAATCTCCCTAGAGCATCCTCCAAAATCCAACCCACTTCTCCTTTGCAATTTGATGAACAACCCAATGTGCAAATTATTCTAGACGATTCCCCAAATCAGTCTACAGTTCTAGACTTTCCACCGCATTCAACAGAAACTTATGAAGCTGAACCTGATATTTACCAAAATAGTCCCTAGGAAATCCATCAGGATATTCCAGACATTAATGAGGATAATGCCTCAATAATCCATCAGTTAGCCTATGCAGTAACTGCCTTAGTTCCCCACAATAGAACTTGGTTAACAAGTTTCTTAGAGTAGTCTTGGAAGGAACAGAGGAGGTAAATAAATCAAGCAGAAAATTATGGCCCAATCACCTTTCAAACGCTTCTCTTTGGATTGTATAATAAGTATGTTCTAACAACAACTTTATGGGAAGAGGAGAAGAAGAAATTGAAAATAATAATAACAGAGCAAGGGGAAGAAATTACAGAATTGAAAGAACAATTGGCAAAGCAAAAACAAAAGATGGATCATGCCCTCAAATTGGCTGATCAAATAATTGCATGTAGGCCACCTCCTAGGGTT
>MU225234.1:1005560-1017036 GCA_018584345.1 Thuja plicata | reverse complement strand
AATCTCAGGCAGGATTTAAATGCAGAGATGTTATGTTGATGATTTCCACAATCTTATGAATCTCATAACATAACAATATGAAGATGCAAAGTATGCAAGTGTGACTATGCAAATGACTTATGAAATGAAAATTATGAAATGCAGATGAAGTATACTAATGCAATTTCACAACCAGTTATAACTCTCTGATTATTCTACTGATTGGCTAAACTGAAAACAATAAAACAAAACTCTGTTCATTCATTATTCCCAATTTAACACAATGAAACAACATTAGATACAGTTGGACAGAAAATAAATGGCACTAGACTTGATTGTCTCTGCAATCAGCTTCACCAAAATTTGCCGACCTTTCATTAATCTTTCAACTTCATACATATAGAGCCAGGGGATGACCATTACAAAGGAAGTTTAATCGGTTCATCTCCCTCTAAATGACAGATGGCGAGAAACCACTTCTGTTGCTAACTAACTCTTCATGTCTGGGCACCGCATTCGTCACTCTTCGCTCTTTCTCCTTACTTTTCCATTTTCTGTGGACTTGCAGAAAATTAGAAATGGGGTGCTCCACTTAGAGAAAATCCGCCTAATATAACATTGGGTGCATTTCTTTGCTTGCAGAAAATCTCTCTACGGGTGAGAACTCCGCTTGCGGAGAAAGCAATTTTTAGTTCTCCGCAAATACTTTATTTTAATTTCTGAGTCGACATTTAAACATTCCTTTCTTACCCAGAAAATTGAAAAAGTGCTTCGAAAACCCGTTGTGGGGTCCACCACAGTGCTCCTTCTTCTTTTCTACCTTTACAAAAAATTACTTTCTTAGGTAGAATTCCGCCACGGAGAAGCTGAAACTTAAAATCCCGCCAGGCTGTATCTTTATTTCAACACCAAATTACATGTGGATTTCACCAACAGGATCGTAAAACATCAAAGAACTTATCCAAGCTTTCAAATAGTGAAAATCATCCACTTTCAGGGACTGTGGAAAATGTATTGAATACATACATATTATGTGCTATCGCACCCGAAAGAGAAGAATACAAACCATAAAAACACTTATTTCAAATGCATATGCATTGCAGCCTTTCACCTTATGATTTCCTTTTCAACCCACTGTAGTCTTCAGGATGCCACCTCTGCATTGAAAAATATATTTCAAGCTAAACTTTCAACACAAGAAGTGTTCTTTGGAAGATTCTGAAACAACCCAGATCATCAGATTTTGAAAAGACATCGAAATCACAAAGCTAGAAGCCGACGGGTTTTAGCTTCTGAGGTGCGAAAATGGCTTTGGCACACCCGATTTTGGATTTTCCACCTAAGGCCTCTCCACTCATTTTTAGATCAAAATTTATGAAGATGAAATCTTCTTTGATACATTTTAAGAGGGCCCATGATATCATTTTTTTTTAAAATAACTCAAAAATCTTCAAAAATAGAGCTGGCGGGATTTGGGAAAATAGGTGCGCAAAAAGCGCTTTGGAGTAGCAGATTTTGGACTTTCCGCTTCACCTATCTCCGGGCATTTTCAGACCAAACCTCCTGAAGACAAAAGCTTCTTCAAGTCATTTTAAGAAGACCAGATCGATAGAATTTTAAAATGAGTCGCAATCGTGAAAATGGAGGCTGGCGGGTTTTTAAGAAACAAGTGTGCCATTGCAATGGAGTAGGCTCTGAACGTTTTTCCACCAGTCAAATTTAATAGCACAAGTATTTTTTTAACTTAAGTCACATGCCATATGAAACACTTAAATAATAATAAAAATTTCCTTAAAGGTTGATGATGACTTAAGTAGGCTTGCGGATTTCGCACTTGGTCAGTGCGAATCCCGCCACGGAGTAGCTAAAGCTCCATTTTTTACCATGGAGTAGCCAGAATGAAAAATCCCGCCGAGCCATAACTTTCTCATTTCGACTCCAAATCTCATGCGGTTTTCACTGTTGGGGTCGTAAGACACCATAGAATCAATCCATGCCTTCAAATAGTGAAAATCATCAAATTTTACAGACTGTGGAAAATGTATTGATAACATACATATTATGTGCTATCGCACCCGAAAGAGCAGAATACAAACCAGAAAAACACTTATTTCAACTGCATATTCATTGCGGCATATCACCTTTTCTGATTTCTTCTCAATTCTCTGTACTAACATTCTTTCATATCTTTAGCAAGGAGCTTGATATATATATTTTTTATAACATGATTTCAATCAGAAAAGTTTTGAAAACAATGAAAAGAAAGAAACTCTCATCATCATATTAGCAGTAAACTGCTCAACCAAATAACACAACTTCCATGTTTCATAGCCCATTCTGCTCAGCCTGTCAATCACCATGCTTAGATTCAATTCCATTTGAAGGATATCAAGAATAACCCCTCACATCTACAATCATAGCTCTGTCACTGCATCATCTATATGAAGAATCTTCTCTGATTTCTAATGAATGCCTGGAAATTATGATTCCCAATCATTTTTCTGCTTGAAAAAGATCAACAATAGGAGCACATTATCCTTGCCAGGTTGGGATCTATAACCTGCCCAAAATGAAAAGACTTTTAGATAACCCACCTGGCTTAAAGAAGGAAAGGCAGTGGCAAGGAAACCCGGCAAGAACTTCCTACCTAAGGAAGACCTAAACCTAGACTCAAACAGGACTAGACTTGACTATGACTTCAAAATCCTTCACTTTGACAGCATGGGTACAGGATGAAAAGTGGGGCAATAGTTATATAAATCCTTTTCTAATGAAATGAGCAAAGATTTTGAGATGTCGATGTTTGGGGAGATCAAGTTTTTTCTTGGTCTACAGATTCTTCAACAAGATGCAGGCATATATATCACACAATCCAAATACATCAAGGGAGTGTTGAAGATATTCAAGATGGAAAATTCCAAGCCCATTGGAATACCTATGGAAACTAGATGCAAGATGACAAAGGAAGACAAATAAAATGAGGTAAATTAGACTCTATATAGATCAATGATTGGAAAACTAATGTATGTTGTTCATACAAGACCAGATATAGCACATGCAGTTGGAATGGTTGTGAGATTCTCTACTAATCCCAAAGACTCACACATGACTGCTATCAAAATAATTTTGAGATATCTAAAGAACACCGAGGACTATGGCTTATGGTATAAAAGAGAAGGTGAATTTGAGCTTCAATTCTATACAGATGTTGATTGGGCTGGAAACTTAGATGACTAGAAGAGAACAATTGGAGGAGCATTCTTCATGGGTGACAGAATTGTCACATAGATCAGTAAGAAGCAAGGATGCATCTCACAATCTACTGTAGAAGTAGAATATGTGGCTACTGATGAAAACTTCTCTAACATTGCATGGATCAAACAATTACTTGAAGGTATGAATATGAAAATTATTGAACCAGTGATTGTCTATTGTGATAATACCAGTGCAATAAACATTTCTAAGAATCCAGTCATGCATGCTAAGACAAAGCATATTGCAGTCAAGTATCATTACTTAAGAGAAAAAGTACAAGAGAAAGAGGTGATATTGGAATATGTTCAATCAAAGGAACAATTAGCTGATATATTCACAAAGCCATTGCCTAAAGATACATTTGAGTACCTGAGACAGAGACTAGGGGTTTGACCCTTGTCAATTGGTCAGTAAGCTGACTAAGAGTCTGCATCAGCCTACACATAATCAGAAGATCATTCATGTTGATGCAAGCTAAGAGATGGACTACAAAGATACATCAATACACAAAAAGGTACATATCTGCACCGAAAACCAGAGCCATTCATTGTTGATGGAAAGGAAATTCAAGGATTATATTATAAAGGAGAAAGGATTGTTTGGCATTATTGTTAAAGGGAGAGATTATATCCATTATCCATATGAAATATCCATCAGACTATCTAGAAGAGAGAGAATATCCAAAAGGAGAGATTACATATGAAATATCCATCATGATTATTGAAAGGGAGAGAAGCATCATAAGGGAAAGATGATTTTATTATTGTTAAAGGAAAAAGAGATGATCAAGGAGAGGAACAGTCTAAGGGAGACACTACATCAAAGATAGAATTAGAAGCTGCTACATCTATCCAGTGAAGGGATTGAAGATTGAAGAAAGTACTCTACAGGAAAAAAATCTAAGATAGAAGAGCTTACCGAGAGCTAGACATTTGTATTGGTTATAGTACAATGAAATTGGTAGATTGATGAACTACAACTGATATATTTCATATTGTATTAATAATAATATAGTGTGATAATGTAGTGTGTTTCCATCAATGACAAAGGGAGAGATTGATGAACTATAACTTATTGAATGTTTGAAGATGTTAAGTTGATGATCACCGAGCTGCAAAAAGTTAATGCAAGACATTAATTCAGTTAATGTGTTGTATTATCATTGATGTCAACTTGATATAATATGATTGGTTATATAAAAAGTGTCAAAGACTTTAGAGAACCAGAAAGATGAAGGTTATGCTTTCAGTAATGTATAAAAGTTCAGTATGCACTAAGTGACTATAAACATCGATGGGCGGTGCACCCCGATGGATAGAGAACCCTGAGGGAAAGTCACAGTGATACCTAAGCAAGCATTGCCGATGAGAAGAATAATAGTGCAACCCTGACAGATAGACAACCCTGATGGAGATGCCCAAGGAGAACTGAAGTGTTGACCGAAGCTAACAAAGAGTTAAACACTGAAAAGAACTGAAGTTTAGAAATGACAAAAGACTTAGCTGGAAAGAGATAAATATGGATTTAACTGGTTGTTAACATTGTTTTCATCAACAAGTTTAAATCCTGAGATAAGAGAGATATTTAAATCTATTTTATTCAAGTTTTCAAAGAGAAATCTACAGGATAAAACTGATGTAAATCTTTAAAGAAAGATTGGCTAGAATTGTGGATCATGCCAAGAAGAAGAAAGTCAAGAAATGATGAAATCATGTCTATAAAGAGACAAGATAATTCATTATGAATTAGGGGTGAATAGAAGAAGAGGATGTTGGATAGATACCAGTGAAGGAAGAATTCATACAGTCCTGATCAATCAAGCTAAAGAACAAAGCTATATTTCTATGGACACCGAGCAACAGAGAAGCATAGCATCACCGAGCAGAAAGAAGTGGAGCAAAGCTATTGAAAAGAAACATTGATCAAAAAGGTATTATGAGCTTACAATAGATCTGAAAATCTACAAATTTTAGTTGTATATGTGAACAGATCATTTACTGTTTTAATTTAACCATTGGATCAGAAAGTCTCTTAACCAAGCAGGACTTAATAATCCTTTATATACTAAGATACATCCTAAGGAGTATCAAAAGGTTTGGTCATGAAGGTTGCATAGAGATTCCAGATATCAAGTGACAAACTATTCTATTTAAATCCTCTAACAAGGTCACACCTAACAGTGTGTTTGTAACCTATAAAAGGGTTGGCTCTTCACTGAGATCACTTCAAAAGAGTGAAAATTTTGGATTTTCGGTCCCAAGTGGATTTTCCCTTAACAAAGTTTCCACGTTAAAAATCTATGTTTCAATATGTTTATGAGTCATTACTTTAGGGTTTTGCATTGCACATAACTAATTTGGATTTATCGGTATACACTAACTTATTTACTGCATTTCAGTAAATGAAATACTGCTAATCGATAAACAGTAAGAATAAGGTTTAACACTGAACTCTGAGCAGTAGTTATTTGTTAAGATTATTTCAAGGCATTCATCTGGTAGGACTGAAGATAACTACAGGCTTATAATTGTGGTAATAAGTTTTTGGGTTAAATTTATTGGAATATTTTTGAGGCCACTGATTCACCCCCCCCCCCCCTCTCAATTATTCTAACATCTACCTCTTTGAAATATTCCTCCTCTACCTCTTTTTTGCATTCATGCTTCCTATTCATCTTCTCTTTATCCTTCAAAGCCCACTTATATGATTCTTCCACACTCCTTATCTGTAATAGACTAATTTCATCTTGTATGGACATCATCAAACCATTAAGATACTGAGAAACTTGTTTAGCCTCATCATCTACATGACCAAATCAGATGTTCAACTTGTAGAACTCCTCAGTATAACCCTTAACAATTAGGTCTCTTTGCTTCAAATTCTCCAAATTCCTAAACAAGCTTGCTTGATAGTCCTCATCCAAAAAATTTGCCTTCAATTTATTTACCATCCTATCCCAAGATTTGATCTTGTCTTTACCTCTTCTCCGTTGATCTTTCTGAAAATATTCACACCATAGGGATGCATGTTCTTTCAACTTGGTACAAGCATACTTCACTTTCTTATCTTCAATAGTTCCCTCAAGCTGAAAATATTTGTCCATCTTTGTGATCCAATCTATTAAGTCATCAACATCTAGGTTGTCATGATAATCAGGGGGATTGAAATGATGTCTCTTATTGACATTATTCAAATCCCTAATGAACATTTCCTCCTTGTGATTCAACTCTAGTTGTGCCTCATTGTTTTCTCCTTCCTTAGATGGGTTTTGATGTTGTTCGTCTCCTTTGTCATCACTAACATCTTCTATACGTTGTCATCCTATTTGAAAAGTATCTACTACTTCCAATCAGCGTAAATTTGTCTTAACAAGTCTAAGACTGCTGGATTTACATTCCTAGATCCACCTCTAGCATTTCTCTTGTCCATTTTCATAATACTTAGTAGTTGTAGGTAAGATACTTTCAATCGCCACCCCACAAGAAAACCCTAAGTTGAAAACCTTACTCTGCCTTGCTCTGATACCACTTGATACAGTCAAGGAAGGAGAAACCTCAAATATATTAGTCTAATGCTTGCAGCCAACACAAACAACAGAAAACCACAAGAAAAATAAGCGAAGAGGATAGAAATGAGAGATTATCCTTTGATTATTCTCATAAAATCATTTACAATAGATCTGCAACATGCAGTCTTACGTGACAAGCATACATGCCTGGTTATGATCAGAAAAATCTTACAAACCCTATCCATTTATATCTCAATAATATTATGAAGAAAAACTTATCCCTTAGGAATAATTCCATAATCTTATAAACCAATCACAACAACAGGTCGGCCTAGAAAAGATCATATTTCACAATAATTGAGAAAACATGTTACAAGAAATAGGTCTAGACCCAAATAAATTGGAATAGCCTCCAATAAAAATAATAAGAGATGTGATCATACAAATAATTTGGCCTCAAATGTATTAATGATTTGGCATGATCGCATACAACAAATCCAAATAGAAGATTAGGAAAATGATCAGAAACCCAACCACTGATCGGTAACATGAAGAACAGTACAAACCCACAAAGAATCAGCAATAATTCTTGTTAGATGAATCCAAATGAGGTGCAATCATAGGATAAGGTCAAACATACTACTAATAACACACAGAAGTGACCACAACCAAAAAACATAACCATGGATTGATCGCCACCAGAAACAATAGATTGATCAACATGAAAACAACAAGAAATAAAATATTTTTGTTTGATGAAAGATATCTATGACCCTAAGATGCTCATGCATCACAAACCCAAGTGAAAAAGGAGGAAATTGATCTAGAAAATAGTATAGAGGCACAAATGAACAAGGATGACTTGGGGTCAGATGAATTTGAATTTTCATGTTTTGAGAATATCCCTAGATTCTTCGACCCCCCAAGTCAATTTATTAATCCAAATTTTGACTCCACTGCAACATCGGCCCAAATAATCCTCCAAATACAAGGATGGGTGGGAGAAACTACTTCTTAGGAATGAGTACATATTCATCAATATGAATGAAGAACCTGAAATAGAAAAGGGTACAAGGGAGGAGGAGCAAGGAGATAGAGTAGGCCAATAAACAAGAGAGCTTGAGGAGGGGGAATTTGATACCAACCCAGTAGCTGAGGAACCCAAGGGTTTTGACTCAGTACAAGCTACTCAAGATAAAAAAAAAAAAAATTTACTCCTCCACCTCCATTAACTTCACAAGTAATAATCGAGCAGGTGCCCCTATAGTAGCAGAAGCAAGAACCAGCTACCGGATTGTTGGCAGAATTATTGGCTGATTTATCTTCTATGAAAGAGAAAGGAGAGACTCTTGACCATGGAGAGAATCAAAAACTTCATTCTCCACCTCCAAAAAGAGATGTGACTCCCATATCTAAGAATCAACATGATGAGGAAGAAGAGGAAGAAATAGAGGAGTCACTAGAAAACTCATAGATAAGGGAAGCTCTGGAAAATCCTGAACAAGAAGAAGAAAAGAGAAATGAAAATAAGCACAAAGGAAAATATGTCCTGAGAATATCCCCATATGATCCTCAAACATCCTCCACCAAGCCCACTTGGTTGGATAAAGTTGTACATCTTCGAAGAAGGGCATACATTAAAGAAGAAGAAGAAGATGTCTATATGTCCACATTGGGGTAGACATTCCACATGGGGTAGCCTAGCCAAACAGCTCAAAAAATGTCATATGTGACACAAGATGATAGAGGGAAATGGAAGGATCAGGTTTCAATACCTCCCCCAATGATTATGTTAGTAATAATTGAGAGGGGGGGTGAATCAGTGGCCTCAAAAATTAATCCTTAAATCAACCCTTCAAAACTTATAACCACAAATTATTTCTCAAGTTATCTTTTTTCCTACAAGATGAATGCCTTGAATAACTTATATCAATTTACTACTTGTCAGATTTCTCTGTCAAACCTTCTTTATTTTTACTGATAAGCATTCATCTATTTACCAAAATATAGTAAATATGCAGAGTATACCGATATATCCAGCATGAATTATGTAAGATACAAAACAATAAAGAAATGAATCATACACACATAACACATGGATTTTAACATGGAAACCCTGTTAAGGGAAAAAACCACTAGGACCGCTACCCCAAATTTTCACTCTTCTGAAGAGAGCCCTGTTAAGAGCCAACCATGTTAAAGGTTACAAACACACTATTAAGTGTGACCTTGTTAGAGGATTTTATACATAGAGGTTGTCACTTAGTATCAGGCATCTATTGCTACCATCCTTGAATCAGCCTCCTTCTTAGACTATCAATAGGTATCGGGAAAGTCCAATGCTACTTTCATGAATCAACCTTTTTGGCACTCCTTGAGATGTACCTCAATATATAGAAGATTGTTAAGTCTTGCTCAGTTAAGAGACTTGATGCTTCAATGGTTAAACTGAAACACTATGACATGTTCATATTGTAACTTGAATTTTATATTTTTAGATCTATTTAAGTACATTACCTCTCTGACCAATATATCAATTCCATCCTTGTGCTCCATAATTTTCGCTCTGTGATGTTGTGCTCACTGTTCATCGGTGTCTACATAATTCCTTAGCTCTTCCTTCAACTTGTTTGATCAGCAATGCATGAAGTTGTTCTTCATCAGTTTCTCTTTAGCATCATCTTTCTATTCACTCCCCTTAATCCCATTCATAAATGAATTAAGCGTGTCTCTTATATAGACATAATATTTATTGTTTCTTGATTCTTGATTCTTAGCATGATAAACAATCCATCCAATTAGATTTAAAGCATAACTCCTAATTTGTCTCATAGATATCTTCTTGCCAGCTATACAAATCATCTTTAAATAAATCACTTATCTATGGTCAAATAAAACAAAGTAGAAAACTAGTTAAGTCCATATTTAGCTCTTCCAGATAGATATTTTGTCATTTTCTAAACTATTTGTCCTATTGGTCACTACTGCAGTTAGTTGTTGGTGACAACTAAGTGATCCATTGGTGAGACTTCAATTAGCTTCGTGATCTCCGTCCGTCGAGCATCATTGGAATTTTACTCGTCAGGCAACTTTGTATCTTTGGTTGTCAGGAAACCTTCTGACTTTTCTCATCGGGCATTCTGTAGTTTTCTTCATCAAGAAACTCTATGCTTCTGATTGCTAGGTATCACTGTGACTGTTCTTCTTTTCTCTATCTATCGGTGTGCACTTCGTTGGTGTTGTTTGTCACTTAGTGAATACTTGACTTTTACTGTATTGCTAAAAGCATAGCTTTGGTTCCTTTGGTTCTCTAAAGTCTTTGGCATTATGTACATGACCATACATATGATATTAAGTTGACATCAATGATAATACAATCCATTAACTGAATTAATGACCTACATTATCTTTCAACTTAACATTATCAAACATTCAATCAATTACATGTCATCAATCTCTCCCTTTGGCATTGATGGAAACATACTATATTATCACACTATACTAATTCTAATACAATATGAAATACAACAATTGAGATTCATCAAACTACCAATCTTTTATTCTGTTAACCGATAAATGTTTGACCATCGGTAAGCTCTATTTTAGCTTAGATATGATTCTTGCAGCTCTTTGTCTTCTAATGTGTTGTGTTCTCTCCTTGTGTCAATTTCTCTCTCTTGACTTTTCTTCTCTTTTGATGTCTTTTCTTTTGTCAGCAAATCTCCCTTTGTATAATCTTTCCATACAATTTCTCTCCCTAAGGATATCATCTCTCCTTGTTGGAGTAATGTGATAATGGATAATCTCTCTCCTTTTACAGAAGGATTTGATAATATGGATAATCTCTCTCCCTTTGACAGCAATGCCAAACAAATATCTTCACAAATATCTAACATTAATGTCAAACAATCTTTTCTTTCCATCCATAATATATTCCTTGAATTTCCCTTATCCATCATTAATACAACAATATGCTCTGGTGCTCGGTGCTGATATATACCTATCTGTATATAGATGTAGCCTTGAATTTCATCTCTTTGCTTGCAGCAACATTAATGATATTCTAATAATATGTAGGTTGATGTAGCCTTCTAGTCATTTTAATGATTTGTAGACAAGGTATATATGCATACCTTCATATGCATACCTTCCAGTAATTGTTTGATCCATGCAATATTTTAGCAATTTGCAGCAGCAGCAACATACTCTGCTTCTGTAGTAGACTGAGAGATGCATCCTTGATTTTTTCTTATCCATGTGACAAGTCTGTCACCCATAAAGAATGCTCCTCTAGTTGTGCTCTTCTGGTCATCAAGATTTCCAACCCAATCAGCGTCGGTAAACACCTTAAGTTCAAATTTGCCTTCTCTTCTATACCATAAGCCATATTCCTCGGTATTCTTCAGATATCTTGAAATTCTTTTCACAACAGTCATATGTGATTCTCTGGAATTAGCAGAAGATCTTGCAACTATTCCTACTGCATGTGCAATATCTGGTCTAGTGTGTACAACATACATGAGTTTTCCAATCATTGATCTATACAAAGTCTGATTTACCTATGATGTCTTGTCCACCTTTGTCAACTTGCATCCAGTAGCCATTGATGTTCCAAATGGTTTGGAATCTTCCATCTTGAATATTTTCAGGACCTCTTTAATGTATTTGGACTGTGTAATGAAAATACCTTCACATTGTTGCATGATCTGTAGACCAAGAAAGAACTTGATCTCT
>MU225234.1:992975-1003694 GCA_018584345.1 Thuja plicata | reverse complement strand
TACCTTTTTGACAATTCTTGCACATGATGTTGTCGGGCTTTGACATCGTCGGTAAGCCTCTTACATTTCTCCTTCTGCTTATTTTCATCATGTTGTCAAAATTCACGTGACACAATCTTTTGTGCCACAACTATATGTCTTTGTTTCTATTCATTAAGCAAGTGGTGTTAGTATCATTCAGATAGAATAAGTTACCTTTTGTCTGTTCACCGATACCAATCAATCTTCCTGATCCATTGAAGATATTTTCCTTCTTATTCTCAAATGCTACTCTATGACCTGAATTATTTAGCTGAGAAACACTCAACAGATTATAATTCAATCCTTTTACCCAATAAGAATTTTCACGTTTAATCAGGTTATTCAACATTATAGTTACTTTACCTTCAACAGGACAAGGTGTATCATTACTGATAGGGAGACTCCTTGGTAACCTTCTGAGCTTACTTGAACTCTTCTTAGGTCTCTCCTAGGACCTTTAGGGCTTCCTCAATCCACCCTCTAACACTTGGAAAGAACCAATTCTTCCCCTCCAACCAAGAGTCTACCTATCTTGTCAGGTTCACCATTCTTGTGTTCTACAAGAACATTCCTCCCTTAATGACTCCAAGCCCTAATCTTAGTTTTGGATTTGCAGGAGGGCCAGGGCTTCAATCAACTCCATTCTTGGATTGCAAACTAGGTTTGAAGCCACCAAGTTGAGCCATTTCTCCATCACTTCCTTACTTCCTATCTTCTAGGCCTTGTAGCCTTTTCGACTAATTAGGCCTCCTAAAATGTAGGAAAGCACTTTTTCAGGGAAAAACCTTCAAAGGACCCCCAAATCTCTTTTGGCAATTTGTAAGTAAAGCAAAAACCCACAAGGATTTTCTAGGTCTCAGGGTCTGACACTGTCCGTACACCCTTTTTCTAGAATATAGCTTCTTTCTTGTTTTTGGACCAGTTTTAGGTCTTTGGCTTCAAAAATTGGTAAGATGATGTCTTGGGCACTCCACCACATCACTGAATACCTAGATAACATCACACATGACATCCATGGCCTTCTTGGCTCATGACAATAACCTCCTGCAATTTAAAGCCATCTGCTACTTGATCTTCCTAACCGGGCTATTCATTCATCTCGCCTAGGGAAAGATCCTAAAAATAATTGCATGCATTCTTAGAGATCCTCCTTCCATATTCTCAAAGCTCCATGGACCTAGTCTCCATTCCCAAGTGGTCGTATAGAACCAATGGTGGGAAGTGGAGTTAGGTCCACATCTTTGCTCCTCACTCAAATCTGGACAGCAAGCTATCTGTAACAAAAGAATTTGCAACCTACAAAAGAAAATTAATTACAAATCAAACTAGCTAATGGGAACACTTCACAACATGCCCAAAAATGGCACCAAATGATCACAGTCTAAAAACTAATCCATACACCACAAAAAAAATACAAAAACTCTTCAAATCTGTTGTTCTGTCATAAAAAACTCTTGGCTCCAAAGTTCAAAATCTGTACAAATGACTTCCTTCCTCCAAATTAGGGTTTTTCCACCTTATATCCTCACTACACACATGCCTAAATCCTTGGATGGGTTCAACTCCAACTCAAACTTTGAAACCCTCCGAACAACAAAATGTTGTCAGCAACTTTTCAAAAGTTGCTAATGTTGCATAGCAACATTTTACATCTTTTACAATATTTGCAGTTTTCAAGTGTTTAGACACTAATCTAATATATCTAACCTTAGTTAGACCACCTAGGGTATCCAAGGACCCTAAGTAAATGCATGACATCACCCTACCATTTGATGACATCATCAAGTACAGTTCACTTAATTGAGGCAAAAAGAGATAAATGACCAAACAGAAGCATAAAATGAAAACTATCTAAAACACTCTTGGTCCACATGACCTTATGTATTTACATTGCCCTACAAGAGGGTCTTTCACACACTTACACACCCAAAATAACATGAGACCACTAAACATGTTGGCTTCTCAAGGGTGCTCCTGCACCAATTACCCATTCTTATTGTACCACCATTATAATACTCAAAAGTGTTAAACTTTTCTTTGTCATCGGTCATGTGGTGAGTGCAGCCACTATCTATAATAAAGATGTCATTCTTGCTAACCTTAGATATGAGTGTATTTTATACATAACTTTCATCTTCATCTGAATCATCTTTCATAACCACAAACACCATCTCGATTTCTTCATCAGGTTCGGTGTCAGTATCTTCATCTTTGCAAGCAGCTAGGTAGCTGGCTTTCTTTCCTTTGTCCTTGTAGTCTTAGGTATCTCTTCTTTCTGATTGTTGGTAACTTCTGTAATCTTTGTTATCACCTCTGTCAGATTTCTTCTCAAAATATATGTCATTAACTTTGTCATCTTTTCTTATGTTAGGAAATCTTGCAGTAAAGTGTCCAATCTCTTTACGATTAAAGCATACAAGTGGTAAATTGCCTTTGTATTTACCTTTGCCTCTCTGCATTCTTCTAGCCATAAGTTCTTCTATTTCATCTAGATCTTCTTCTCACTTTCACTTTCACTATCTATTCTAGATGTGTGTTTATGACTTGATTTGCTTATTCTCATAGAAGATTTAAATGCAGACTCTAAATTTGGTAAGACACTATTATCAAAGTTATTCATCTCAAATGAAATCAACCTACCAATTAAGCTATCAATAGTAACTGTAGTGTTTTATACTACTCTCATTTCTTGAATGGCAGAAACTCTAATAGCATATACAAGCAGTAAGGTTCTTAAGAATTTACTTACCACTGTCTCCTCTTCAAGTGTACCTCCAACTCCTTGTATAGTGTTGACTAATTCTTTGATTCTTGTGTTGTACTATGTGATGTTTTCTCCTTCTTTCATTCTGAGATCATCAAACTTTCCTCTAAGGATTTTTTCCTTGGCTCTTAGAATATTTGTATCACCTCCATGTACAAGATTCAATTTGTCCCACATCTTCTTTGTAGTTTTGTAATCTTTGACATCTTCAAATTCAGCATCAGAGAGTGAGGAAGAAAGCTCTATGACCATGTAGTTGTGCTCATGTTTCTCTCACAATTGTTCTACTATTAATACTCATGTGGGAAACACATATTCAGTATCTAGGAATTGAGTAACATCATTACCAATACCTGATAAGTTGAGTCTTATCCTGCTTTGAAATGAAGCAAAGTTGTCTTTGTTCAACTTGGGCACATCTCATCTATTCATCTTGTGATCTTGACTTAGGTCTTCAAACCTTCCTTTCTAAGCACACAAGCTCTGATACCAATTGTTAGTAATAACTGAGAGGGGGGTGAATCAGTGGCCTCAAAAATTAATCCTTAAATCAACCCTTCAAAAATTATAACCACAAATTATTTCTCAAGTTATCTTCTGTCCTACAAGATGAATGCCTTGAATAACTTATATCAATTTACTACTTGTCAGATTTCTCTATTAAACCTTCTTCTTTATGTTTACTGATAAGCAGTCATCTATTTACCAAAATACAGTAAATATGCAGAGTATACCGATATATCTAGCATGAATTATGTAAGATACAAAATAGTAAAGAAATGAATCATACACACATAACACATGGATTTTAACGTGGAACCCCTGTTAAGGGAAAAAACCACTAGGACCGGTACCCCAAATTTTTACTCTTTTGAAGTGAGCCCTGTTAAGAGCCAACACTGTTAAAGGTTACAAACACACTATTAAGTGCGACCTTGTTAGAGGATTTTATACATAGAGGTTGTCACTTAGTATCGGTCATCTATTTCTACCATCCTTGAATTAGCCTCCTTCTTAGAATGTCAATAGGTATCGGGCAATTCCAATGCTACTTTCATGAATCAACCTTTTTGGCACTCCTTGAGATGTACCTCAATATATAGAAGATTGTTAAGTCCTGCTCAGTTAAGAGACTTGATGCTTCAATGGTTAAACTGAAACACTATGACCTGTTCATATTACAACTTGAATTGCAGATTTTTAGATATATTTAAGTACATTACCTCTCTGACCAATGTATCAATTTAATCCTTGTGCTCAATACTTTCTGCTCTGTGATGCTATGCTCACTATTCGTTGGTGTCTGTAGAATTCCTTAGCTCTTCCTTCAGCTTGTTTGATCAACACTACATGAAGTTGTTCTTCATCAGTTTCTCTTCAGCATCCTCTTTCTAGTCACTCCCCTTAATCCCATTCGTAAATGAATTAATCTTGTCTCTTATATAGACATAATATTTATTGTTTCTTGATTCTTGATTCTTGGCATGATAAACAATCCATCCAATCAGATTTAAAGCATAACTCCTTATTTGTCTTGTAGATATCTTCTTACCAGTTGTAAAAATCATCTTTAAATCAATCACTTATCTGTGGTCGAATAAAACAAAGTAGACAACCAGTTAAGTCCATATTTAGCTCTACCAACTAGATATTTTGTCATTTTCTAAACTATCTATTCTGTCGGTCACTACTGCAATTAGTCGTCGGTGACAACTGACTGATTCGTTGGTGAGACTTCAATATGCTTTGTGATCTCCACCCATTGGGCATCATTGGAATTTTACTCGTCGAGCAACTCTGTATCTTTGGTCATCGGGTAACCTTATGACTTTTCTCGTCGGGCATTTTGTAGTTTGCTTCATCAGACAAATCTATGCTTCTGATCATCAGGTATCACTGTGACTGTTCTTCTTTTCTCTTTCCATCAGTGTGCACTCCATCGGTGTTGTTTGTCACATAGTGAATACTTGACTTTTACTGTATTTCTAAAAGCATAACTTTGGTTCCTTTGGTTCTTTGAATTATTTGGCATTATGTACATGACCGTACAGATGATATTAAGTTGACATCAATGACAATATAGTCCACTAACTGATTTAATGACATGTATTATCTTTCAACTTAACATTATCAAACATTCAATCAGTTACATGTCATCAGATTAGTGCCACAGATTTAAGCCCAGAATACTATGTCATGGAGGAAGTGGATTTGGGAGAACCCACTCAGAAAGGTGGTAAGGCACTAGCTGTTTTAGGCCTGAAAGAATTATTTAAATATTTGGATAACCATGAGATAGAGATTCAGGGTCTCAAGACATAGGTTGTGACTCTGAAGGATTATGTAAAAAATATGGTTGGTCCAATAGACCAAGATCATCCTGACACTGCATTACAAGCGACACTTGAAAAGAGGGTGCCACTAAATTCTACAAACCCTTTTGTGAAAGCGACTATAGATTGGAAGCCCGAGTTCAAAAGCTTTGGATTTGTGAGTATTCACATGGTTCTAAAGTATTTTAGAATACTCCTCATTGAGATAGCACAACTCATTAACCTAATGGAAGGAGAGCAAGTGATTGATAGTAAGATGGAATAGTGGCAACAAGCTCTTCAAGATTTGAGGATTATAAGAAAGAAACACTTTAAATTTTTGGTAAACTTATATAAAGGAACAAAGCTAGACAATTTTGATGAGTGGGTCCTGGCTATTGGTGTCACCATGAGAAGCTACCAAGAAATCTTGGAGAAGATTGAAAAGAAGAGAAAGGAAGTCATGCTATGGGTAGAAGAAATTGAGAAATTCTTTGATGGAATGGACTTGGAGCTATATGAGGATGATAATAAGAAAGTTTTTAAACAAATTATATTATTCAAAAATTTATGGGAATTTTGGCCGGAGTAAACACCAAGGGAAAACTATAGAAATTATTTTATTTCAAAGAGGATATAAGTTATATAATGGAGCATATAGAAGAGATCAAATCATTTAGTTCAAAGCTCACCTCATTTCAAGTAAGGTGGCACAAGAGGCTAGAATATATCAAGATGCCTATTTTTTATGAAGTCTAGAGATTAGAGAGATATTGTGCAAGGTCCACCCAAACATCCTTCCGAAGAGATGAGAGCCATTTTTAACATTAAGCAATTTTTAGGACTGAGGTAATTTTTTGACACTTATCCAGTTTTGAGGTCTAAAGTCATTTTTCTTACTTAGATAATTTTTAGGGTTGCATTTTTCGTAGGTGTGTGTGCTAAAAGTGGCCTTCTTAATTAGCAGTACACTTCAACATGGTCATTATACTTCAGCTACATACAGGAATGAATATGGATTCATTTATCCTGCATGTCTGAAAGAGTTGACATATTGCCTTCTAGAAGGCAGGAATATGAGCTTGCTCTCAGATCATTGCAAGCTCAGTGACTACACACTAACCTAAATGAAGGATTTAGAGCTATATGCTGAAAGTAAAATGTTGATTAATCTAAATGATTATGCAATTTTGTTTTTCATCCAAGCTACTTAAGATTTAATTTTAGAAGCACTAAATGAAATGTGAGATATTCATTTTAACAACACCAAATTCAAGGTGTGCTCTAAATTAGATTGATTTTCTTGAAAGTAATAAACAACAAATGCTAAATGAGAAAATGTGAGAAAGCTAAATTGCAAAATGTAGTATAATAAAGATAAATCAAAAATTAGGATCTTTTGTGAAGGAAAAGAGTTTCCCTTTTATAGAAATCTCTCTCGCATTGACGGTCGAGATCGAACAAAAAGAGTGGCTCAAATTCGATTGAAGAAGCACAATCCATGTGCAAGTGATTTGATTGGTCGAGAGAGTCAATTGACTGAACTGACTGATCAGTTGTTTTGGAAACTTCCATATTCATTTTTTAGTTAACTGAAATGTTTCCAAAATGATAAACAGTGGAGAATCAGTTAACTAAGTGGAACTAGATTGTTTCCATTTTGATAATCAATCAACTGAATTTGATGATGTCATATGCATTTTTAATAAATTAATTAATTTTGAATGCACATTTATGTTTTTATAATTAATTTAATTCCTTTTTGATGTAATTGACAATTTTGTAATTTTTATTTAATTAATATATAAGAATATCAATTAAATAATAGTATAAAGTTTATTTGCCAATGTAATGTGATTTCAGGAATTAATTAATTAATCAAGTAAGATGATCAATTAGGACCTAGGGTTTAGGTCAGATTAGTTTGAATTTGATAATTGCCTATTTGATTTAGTACTTAGGGTTAATCAAGATTAGGGTTTCTTGATTAAATGTTGAGATTGGGGGTCTAGGGTTTAGGTGACCATTTTTAGGTGACTACATTTGCCCCTCTTTGAATTGATGTGCGATCAGCGCATTGATTCAAAGACCTATTAGCGAGAAGACCCAGAATAGTTTGATTTGAAGCAATGAAACTATTATTTTGAAGAAGAAGACTGACTTCGAGCTTGATTGGATGAAGATCAATCAAAAGATATAAATAGAATGCTTAGTTTGATTTTACGTGATGAAACTAAACATCTGTCAGGAACTCTTAAACCTTTTTGATTGGTTTGAATGAATAACTAGCTTGATTTGAAGTAATGAAACTGATTATCATTAAGAGATTTTATTAGCAAGCAAATTGACTTGATTTGAAGCAATGAAGCCAATTTGATCAATGCATTTGGTTTCAATAATGAATAGCCCGTATAAGACCGATCTTGTTTGGTTTCGAGTGTATTCGCCACTGTATAAGATCATTGATTATGTTTCCTTTGATTTAAGATGATCTCAACTTGATTTGATGCGATCAAGCTAAGATGCCCCAAGTGATGGGGTTTTGATTGAAGATGTGATCACTGGAATGTTGATGTCCTGATCCTGCCCCCTTGGGAGTAAAATTGAAATATGGCTAGGTGCCCCAGTGATGAGAAGCAATTTGATTGATTAGATAATTTAGGAAGAAACTAATCTGATTAGAAAGAGGTCCCACATGGTTAGGACAAAATTTGTAAGTGATGAGAGGTCATGTTTGACTGAGATTAACCAAAAGTAAGATACATGGATTGATTAGAAGAAAAGCATGAGAGATTTCTATTGGTTGTGCAAGCGGTCAGTTTTAGATTTCAATTTTAATCCTAAAAATGGAATTAGGATAGTTGATTTAGCAAGGGATGTCATGTTCACATACAAATGACCACTTGACGATGAGAAGATTGATTTATTATAATCTCAGATCCTTCACATTGGATAGAGATAAAGTTATTATGTTGATTTCAACACTAAGTAGATGCAGATGCAAGACTAACATGAATGCAACCTAAGGTGTAGTCACTGAGCTTTAGCTTTGAAAATTTTCATCATTAAGCATTTTGGGAACATCGGAGTCGATACAATCCTTACTGGTGCCACTGCGATCATAAGAATATGAATATGACTTTCATCAGATAAGATATGAGAAACCAATGTAAGCATCGAGGCACAAAAGCCGAGATGACCTGAACATTGTTTCCAGTTGATGTTGCAAGAGTACACTAGTATCGAGGCATTCAAATCCAAGATAACCATGAGTTTGATCTTGCGTAAACAAACAAACCAATAATAGTCAAGGAGACAGTTCCAACCTCACCTTGGCGTACAAATAAATATGATTGAGGGATGTGAGGCTTTTTTTCCTTAAAGAAAAAGCTCTTACCACATACACCCAGTTTATTTAACATTGCTGGATCATCAGGACCACACCAACAAGCAATAGACAAAGAACAACATACGAATATAAGTTCAACATACTTCAACCAATTTCAAATTTTTTGGATGTGTTTATGTATGAGATGTTGAGAAACACCATCGTTCTTGTGAGTGCTTTATGTTTGATTGCTATTGATCTATTGTTTACATTTGTGATATCCAATGTGTGTTAAGAAATACAGATGCGTCCAAAGATAGTGTTAAGTTTTTGGTGTTGAGAAACACCTGCTTGCGTCAGTAGCGAGTTTTCCTTCAGAAATGAAAAGATTACTAACTCTGGTGTAAACCAAAGATATGATCAAATTTGGGGACCCATGCCCCTAGTACTAAACGATGATAACTGACTTGACTCATGCTGCGAGGACAAATCTGATTTGATTGCCCCCAGGTTATGACTCTGGATCGGTTTCAAGCCAGGAGGGTTCTCAGAAGAACCAGTGTCACGAAACTGACTGAAAGATATGTACAAACTGAATCAAAAGATTGCCAAGACTAAGCATTGATAGATGGAGTGTTGAGTACAAGAGGCGCCTATTTACCAAGTTTTCACCTACTTGGCAGAGATTCTATTTTTGCTACCATGGCGCCTGTTTACCAGGTTTTCACCAAGGCACATTTTCTTCTTTTTCAATATTTTTTTGTATTTTTCCTTTTTTATATTTTTTTGATTGATGCATCAAGGTGCCTATTGCTAGGTTTTCACTAGGATGATCATTTTTTCAGGACATTTTTCAATTTTTAGATTTTTTCAGGACATTACTATGTACATGGTGCTAATCACCGAGAATGCCTTAGGTGTAGAACTTCTTCAGATGGAGAGTGTTGATGGGCTCTCGAAGCAGATCTCCTTCAAGTGTGGAGAGTCGATAGGCTCTGGAGCCAAATGTTGCAATAATGATATAAGGACCCAACCAGTTGGGTTCAAACTTCCCCTTCTACTCTATATGTGACTGATTACGGGGATTTTCTCTCAACACAAGGTCTCCCACTTGAAGTTCTCTAGGTCTGAATTTCTTGTTGTATCCTCTTGACATTCTTTTATGATAAGCTCTGAGGTGAGAAAAGGCCACTTTTCAACATTCATCCAGCAACTCTAATTCTTGGAGTCTCAAAAATCTATACTCTTCATCTAGTACAAGTCTACGTAAAGAAACCCTAAGAGATGGGATTTCTACCTCTAGGGATAAGACTACTTCTGCCCCATATACCAGTGAAAATGGGGTTTCCCCTATAGGCATTCTGATGCTCGTTCTGTAAGCCCATAATGCAAGATTGATCTGCAAGTGCCAATCCCTTCCAGACTTGTTAACTGTATGATGTAAGATTTTCAAAAAAAAATTATTTGAGGCCTCAGCCGGCCCATTACCTTGTGGGTAATATATTGAAGAACAGTATTGTGTGATTTTGAATTTTTTACACAACTCATCCATGGTGTTGTTCTTAAATTGACCTCCATTATCAGTGATGATGGAGGAAGGTATTCCATAGTGACAAATGATGTAGTTTAGAATTGTTAGATTTGATGAAGACAAATCCTCCCAAGATCACCTGCATGCAAAGACTATTACAGAGAAGCAAGACAGAAGAGAGAAGAATGGCTATGGCGGCCAAAAAGGCAGAGACAGGAAAAACATGTTGAAAGAAATAACTTCTATATTATCAACAATGAAATGATTATAATCTCCTTAATGAAATGAAAGCGGTGATTCCTTATAAAGGATACCGAAACCCTAAAGGTGAAAACCCTAGAGAAATATAAGCGCTGCCTAAGTGAAACTTAAGCCTAGAGTATAATAGACTAATAATTAAATGATTTAATTATTAGCTATTATATAACTACTCTAACACCCCCCCTTAAGTGTAACTTAGGGAGAAGCAAAACTGCTAAAAACTACTGTAGAAAGCAGGAAAGATGGGTCTTGGCAACTAGGTCTGATCAGGTACCCAAAACAAGGGAAAAGATGTCCCAGAGAGAGGAAAAAGAAAGAGCAAGAAGCATCTCTGAAGCATGAAGCTGAAAACTCTATCAGAAGAGACTGCTGGAACCCCACTGAAGTGCATGACCAGGTAGAGAAGACAAAGTCTGAAGAGCTGATCAATCGAACCAGGAAGCAATAGAACCAACAGGTGAACCCCCCCCATAATGCTGAACTGGGAGAGGTGACAGGAACA
>MU225234.1:956772-977307 GCA_018584345.1 Thuja plicata | reverse complement strand
ATATATATATATATATTAACCTCTTTAAACTATAATGAACAAGATTCTATTTACAATTATTCAAAAATATAGTTATCAAGTTCTTGATAATTGTTATTTCAATATCGTAGATAGTCTTATATTGTAAAAAGTTATAATTAAGTTGGAAAATTACTCATGTATATCCTTGAGGATAGTCATATCCTTGAAGATAAAAGTCATGAATGTAAATGATAAAAAATTAGTAAGATGTATATGATGGACTATTGAGATAATCAATATTCAAAGATAGTCATTAATCATATAAGGATTAATAGCAATCTAAAGGTATTCATTTTCCCAATTGAGTACTTAACATGTCATAGAAGACTATCTTGCCAAAAATTCCTATAATAAATACAGTCTCAATCGTTCACAAACCAAGATAACATTTCCACATAGAAGAGATTTTGCGCTGAGAATATGATCATAGAATGAAAACATCTAAGTATGTTAAGAAAGCACACTAATAAATGTCTTAAAAAAAAGCATTTGGATTAAAACATTAGAAAAAAAAAAAAACCAACCTTGACTACCATAAACGCTAAGATGTAATATAAGGTGAAAAACAATTAGGTGTGGATGGATCATAAAAGTCATAGAGGAAAAATTGTGACACAAGAGCTATCATTAAAGACTCAAGGTTATCTCATCATCAAACTAGCAAATTAAAAATACCCCTAATTTCCTTCCTATTGCTAAGCAAATTTGCCAAACAATATGCTTGTAAGGGGGACCGGCTTAAGAAGAATAATCTTCTGTAAAAGGACAAGACATACATAAAATTGGTGGGAGAAGAATCTGATGCACACGTTGCGCTCTTTTTGTAAGGTTATCGGCATATACCGATTCAATGACTCCTTTCGGTGCATAAAAACCTTTGAACTTTTTCTTTGCCTAAAAACAAGATGCTAAAGAAATGGTGAAGTGAGAATATGTTTGGTTTGTCGGTAAAGCAAACAATTATGTTAGTATTTTTTTTTAGGTAATGTTTGTAATGTGTGGAGATTTTTATGGGTGTGATAACTATTTAGATGAGTAGATTTGGAATGTTTTAATTTATTAATATCTATAATTATTTTTTAATATTCAATAGTTGTATTATGAATATTAATTATAAGTATTTATATAAGTTTATAGTTATTAGTTCTTTTAAAGAAGGAATATTTATTTATTTATTGAATTCATTTTTTCTATTAATTTAGTCAATTATCATATAGAATTAAAAAAACGAACAAAATCTTATAGTCTATATTTATTTTACATTTTAAATATATGTATAAAAATGATTTCTTTTTCTTTTTATTGGTAAGTGCAAAATTTTCCTTTTCTTTTCTTTTTTTAAATAGCACATTTTAATACATTAGACAAAATGTCAAACTATATTAAATTTTTGAATGACAAGTCCCTTATTGCATATGCCATAAATTTGGCATATGCAATGGTGGACATGTCAATGTCCATTTTTAATAAAAAACTAGACTTTAGTCTATATTATATTAAAAGTGTTGATCAAATCCTCAATCTTATAATAAAAAATATGTTTATATTTATATGTTTAATCTTAATATCTTTTTATATTTCTTATTTTTTATTTATATTTTCTTGAATGGATATAAAATATTTAAATATATATTTTATAATACATTGATATTAATGTATTTATATTTCTTATATATACATAAAAAAAAAAAATCTATATACTTGATAAATGAATATCATATATGTTTCTTATTTTAATAATTTTATTAAAATTTATTTCTCATGATCTTTAAACTACCATTTGAATAATTATTTGTATAGAATTTCAAATTTCTATAGTTCTTCTCATCTATTGCTAAAACATTTAGTCTATGACTATATCTTTTATCTTCAAGAATTTCTTCTCTATTAAATCTTTAAATTAATTTAAATCATTACGACAATGACAAGAGGTTGGCATAAATGTGTCTTATTTTTAAAAATTGTTTGGAGAGAGAGAGAGAGAGAGAGAGAGAGAGAGAGAGAGAGAGAGTAACTTTTACTTCTTCATAACCTGATCGGGTTTTGAAGAAGTGAAAATTGTGCATTTTATTCTCCAGAAACCGATCGGATTATGGAGTTGAAAACATAGTTTTTGCTTTTCAGAACCTGAATAGGTTATTTGAAAGCATAATTTTTACTTCTTCATAACCTGATCGAGTTTTGAAGAAGTAAAAATTGTGCATTTTATTCTCCAGAACCTGATCGGGTTATGGAGGAGTTGAAAATGTACTTTTTGCTTTTCATAAGCCGAACGGGTTATTTGAAATTTAGAAACCCGATCGGGTTATGGCTTGGGAAGAGCTTTGAAAAATGACCTAAAGGCTTGGAGGCTCATTTTCCCTCCATTTTTGTTCTTTTAGACTTTTTTTCATCTTGTAAGATGAATTCTCGACTTTATCTTCATCACGTTTGCAATTTGTCAACAGGGTAGCTCTATAATTTTCATCATAATCTCATACATCTTCTTAGCTTTCTAATCATATAATTTTTTCTATTTTTGGACAATATTAGCATAGTAAACTTTAATTTTCTTTATCGGTGTCTTGATTGTCCTCACAGACATATGTCTACCATTTTTTTAATAAATTTTGATATAATTAATCAAATTACAAATACATTACATATTATTGTTCTACACTTGATTATATACACTTTTTAAAAAAAAAATCATTTTTGATTATTTTGATGCAAGTTATGCCTAGCACACGAATAGGTACCAAATTTTCAGGATGCGATCAAAGAAAAAATAACAGGAAAAAAAATACTCATCAAAAAATTACAAAAAAATACACAACTTCTATATCTCACTCTTACCTATCATCCTACCAAAGGGATTTAAAAAATACTGAATATAACTATATCTTTTGTACCACACATGGAAACAACTATGTTATGTTTTTCCAAAAAAATTAGGAACATGTTTTCGTGCACGCGAGGTTTGACCCTCTTAATCTTATCGTTTTTTTAAAAAAAATTAGTATTTTAGAAACTAGATTCAGATTAATAAAAATTTTATTGTTTACACATCTTCTTATTTTGATTGCATGACCCTCAAACGCCTGTTCCAAGTTCAGGTTTACCCGGTTTCAGAAAAAATGTGTCCACTTATACCCCCTTTTTGGTCCACAACTTGGTGCACATACCCATCCATCCTATGATGTTTACTTACTAAAAGATAGGCACGTGGGGATGGGAAAGCCTATCTAACAGTGGTTAGAATAAAGGGCTTACAGTCAGCTTAACATTCTGCTATTCCTTACATGGTTGATGGAATGGATTAGATTATATGTGCTACAAATATCAAAGGCTCACAGAGACTCGAATGCAGAGATTGCTATTGCATCAATTAATTTTGAGAAATCCCTTAATGTAGATGGGGGACTACTTAAAATAGGGAGTGGAAAACTACTGTAAAAATGGTCTTATAAGCAATAATCCCTTAATGTAGATGGGGACTACTTAAAATAGGGAGTGGAAAACTACTGTAAAAATGGTCTTATAAGCAATTCTATCGTGATTTGGTTTTGTTTTGAGTTTGAACAACTAGTGGACAAAAACATAATGAATGAAGGTACGACTGTATTAGGAATGGTCTCTGCATTTCTTGTGAGAACCCTTAATTGTCCCCCACTAGTACTCTATTTCGGCATGAGTCCAAGTGCACCTAGACAAATTGCAGCACGTGACAACACACATTACAAGAGACAAACATTACACAGTGTATTAAGTGAATCAAAACAATAAGAAATACACAGTAAGAGTACTCATGATTCGTATTATTTATTTATTGTCTTCGGGCATATGCCAATGTCAAGGGTGAAATCAAATTCCAATATTAATCGACATTGTCCTCACTACTACCTAATTTTTATGCAATTACAAAAAAAGATAAGTGAATCATCATTTAATTATTTTTGGATAAAGATCTCAACTAAGTTATTTAGAGATCGTGTACCTGGAAATGTCCAAAGTTGTTGTTGCTTCTACACTTCATTGTCAACAATAACTTTTAAATGGGTTTGTTTACTAACATCTCATGACCTCTTATCTGGTACTTCAATATTGTGTATGTAGAGTTAAAAGATTATTTTACACCCAAATTTATAATGTGGTCGTGTTTAATATAATATTCATCAAGAAGAGGTCAGTTGAGCTCTAGGATGTACACTATTTATTCTCTGTACTCCGGTAAACCATGATTTTATTGCTTAATATTATTTCTTGCAACCTTGAATCTATGTAGTTTAGAAGGATAAGCTCCAATCTCTAAAGCCTACAATAAAATTTGGAATATAAAAGAAATGGACGTACGACTAGGGCAAGAATATAAACAAAAACTAAAAATAATCAAAACTAAAAAAATGGAACAGAAATGCATACCTGTGAGTGTTTTGGTAGTGGAGAGGGGTGAGCATCTACAGTTGAGAAGATAAAGGAAATGGTACAATACCAGAGCCCAAGTGGTTTGAGTCAACAACAACCACTCTCATCTCTATGAAATTTAAACAAAAGACAGAAAATAACAACAACTGAAAACTATAAGAAATAGAATAACATCAACCGATAACTATAAGAAATAGAAAATTGAAAAATAGATGTTAAGCTTAATCCAAAGAATGTTCTATCATAATTTTTTTCAAATATATAGCTAATGGACGAACATATATAGATGCAGCTAGGGAAAGACTCTTACCTTCGTAGCTACTGGATGTGCAGTTGTAGGATCTCGATCTGTCGCTGATGGTGGGTGAGATGGTTTTGGCTAAGGGGTCGGATCTCGATCTGCCGCTGATGGTGGGGTAACAGCTATAAAACTCAAGTAGGCCTGGATGTTGTGCAGAGTTCTGGTGTTGAAAAGGCAAAAATCACTCCATCGATCCCCTTTCTTTACTAGTATTAGGATGCCCTTCGTTCCCTCACTTCGTAGATCGCGGGTTACCTTTGTGCCCTCTGTGTGCGTGCAAGGAAACATAATGAATATAAATATTTCTTTTTTTTTAAATAATGCCCGCGTTAGTGGGAATTTTGACGAATATTGGTGTTCGTCGAAATTTTGATGAACGCGGGCATTACTTAAAAAAAATAAAAAATTTCCTTCTATAATCCGACCAAGAAAAATAAATATAATGAATGGTCAAAAATTTAGGTTGATTTTAGGGGTTAAATGTACTAGTGCCTTCCGACCAAGATCTCCTTTGGGCCGAGCCTTCCTTCGGGCTGAAATCTCTCACTGCTGTCGATCATCAATCACATCGATGCCCGAACTCCCTGCACCCATGTCATCATGTCATTCAATCATTTCCCTAGAATGGTCTAGAACCTCTAAGCTCATCTGCATCTGCAAATCCTCATGTGACTGGAATAACCCTATAATCATGCCTTCATCCTCCTTATGTAATGCATCATCTGAAATGTTGTCGCCCACTTTCTCTCATTTGTGTAACTGAGATATTAATTTTTCTTAACAATGCTTGAATACTTTATTGATGAATCTACACACCGCCATAGAAGGAACACACTCAAGTTTGCAAACAACCCATAACATAGATATGACAGGTTGGGATATTTCCTTCATCTCTTCAATGCACGAAATCATAAGGCTCTCCATAGAAATCAAAACCTTAGTATCATGATGTTCCTTGATTGTGACTAAGAAATGATGAAACATATTATGGATCAAGTCTTGCAACTCTAGATCTAAGAGGAGGTTACTTACTTTGACATTTGCACAATTTTCCAATTTGTAATTCTCCTGCCAACTGGTTCACTACTAATGTCATCTGGGCTCTAAAATTTGTCAATGATCAAGTGTAATATCTCTATCATGGTGGCATCGTCATACGGTGCTCGAGGAGTTGAGATTCTAAAAATATCACTTAGACATGCTGCAACAACCAACTTGTTTTCCTTATCATGGTGTCTCAACCAACTGGGGTTGACTTAAGGTGACCTTAATCAGAGAAAGGATCTTCTGTATGAATTTTGAAGGTGATTGGTCCACCTTACACAATTAAACTTCTAATATATCTAGAGGAAGGTTAATACCATCACTAAGTTCCTTTCCTATCTTTTATAGTTCCTTCAACCGCCATTCTCCATCACTACTAGGTGCCATAGTGTGATTCAGATCTCAAAATCTCTCAATCATCCCAACAGATTGGAAAGATCACCAACTTTGATACCAATGTAATGTACCCAAACTGACCTTAGCTCACAAACTTCCAATTTACTTGATATAAAGCAAGGCGTACGATCCAAATAGGTTACACACCAAGGGTTGTACGGTGGATTATCTGTACGGCGATGTTTAGTGCTTAGTCGTATGGTGAATTTGGTACCAAATCCGTATAGTATGTACAATCAATAATCACCTGTAGGTCAAACCCCTTTGGTTCACACGACACAGTCAAGCCACCATACGGTGGTGTTATGATGCATGTATGGTCACTTCCTTCAACAAAGCGTACAATCTACTAGAGGTCGTACGACATCAATTTCCTTCCCTTTATGCAATGGGTACAAACACTAGTTCACCTCCAACGACTTCCTTCGTGCACGGAAAACTCTAGTACTATGGGGCAACAGGAAACACAAATATATTATACTATGTAGTGCAAGATATACAATATAATCATATTAACACAATTTGGCATAGGAACGAACACCAGATTGATAGTCACTGAATCACCAACATGCAATATTCAGATTCAATAATGATAGCACTTCAGAATACAATGATCTTGGACTAAGAAAAGAGCAGAATAGGGTGAGGTGTTACTCCCACCAAAACTGCAGATACCAAGTAGGGAGGATCTTTCACCTCTGAAATGACAGACAAGCTAAACCTCCAACTAGAGTTCGCACATAAAAATAAAATACCAAATTCACATACCAACAATTACCGACATGTTGAGCATAAATACCCCTTCTGAGAAACTCCCAAGGGTTTACAAAAGAACGTTGACATGGTAAACACCTACGAACAATAAGATAAAAATGGCCCCCCTCATTAATTAATTAAAGGTACTTAATAATATTTCTTTTAAATTGGGACCAATTAATTAATTTAATTAATTTATTCTCTATCAATTTGAGGACATTACAATAAGCCCTAGACATTCTGCATATTTACGCCGAAGGCGTTTGTTTGTTTGAAGTTGAGGGCCTGATTTAAATCATCAACGATCTGTAATGGATTAGGAGGATGCACAACCATTGGAATAACTTTAATCGGTCAACATTTTATTTCTTTTATACGTCACATTTTTCTCTGAGCGTGACTGTCAGTCTCCTTTCCACCAAATGCATCTTGCTGGCCTCGGTCCTTCATTTCTACCATGTTTAAATAGTTTAGTATGCAAGCGAAACATCAGAACGCATGTTGCCGACAGAAACGACCACACACTAAACTATCGTGACCACTTATATGTTTCAACCAGACACACCAATTTCTGAGAGGTGGATTAATGTACAACCGTCTGCAGAGTCATAAAACTTTAAGGTATACAGTGTGACTACCATTGGAATTTAAGTGGATTTCTAAAACATTTTCAAGATACGACCAGATGGCAATGGATTAAATTTAATTTTTAGTAATCTAGTTTTAAATCTTTCAAAAATTAAGCAATTGTTTCCTAAATAAAAATTTATTTAATTAATTTTTGTAATTTTTTTTTTATTGTTGTCTAGAGTTATTCTATAATGAGAAGAGGTGGAGTGTGATTGTCTTACTATATTAGAAAAACATTCATCTTAAATTGGACATTTTAATTTTTAAATTCTTTTTTTTGTTATTATTTTTCTCTCTTTTCTTTCTTAGCTATTCTGATCTACTAATAATCTATTCACTAAAAACATTCTATTATATTGACGATATATTTAGAAGTTGATGAAATTTTATTTGATTAAAATAAATAACTTCTAAGCTTAAGAGCATATTTATATATCATCATTTTCTATCCATTCCCTCGTTGGGGTTTGTATTGGTATCTTGAGTCCTTCTGTTTGGTCATTGTGAATTAAATCATGTCTATTCATTTCTTTGAATTCCTTCAATTAGGAGAAATTGAGTGATGTGGTAAAGAATTAGGTTGAATTTGTTTAATCTTCTTGAAATTGATCAACATATCATTAACACAAGCTTGTGAGGCGGTTGCAAGAGATTTTTATTTGTTGGTGTTTTATTAGCATTTATTATATTATTTTTATTCTAGTAATTCTTTTTTTGTATTAAAATCATTTGTTTATTATTAAGACCTATATTTATGAGGTATTGGCTTAAAAATATAAATATACATTCTAATTAATTTTTAAAATGTTTGCTTATATATTTAAAATGGCCTTCATAGGTAGTAGTTGACCTTCCCATACTTTTCTTTTTTATCTTTCTTTAAGCATCACTTTACTTTGAAGCTTATGTCACCCCATCTCTCCTTTCTTATTTTTAGTTTGGGCTTAGTCTAAAACTAGTCATTTTTTTCCCTCTTAACTCTCAAGTATCATATGATGGATCATGGAGTGTGATCCCAAATGTTAATTCAAAAATTAACACAAACTAATTTAGAAATATCATCGATTATTATTCTACTCTTACCCCCTTTATCACTTCTCTTTTGATTTCTATCTCCCTTGCTCTCTATTTCAAAACTAACACGAGCTTGTTGATAATTGAGCCTCATTATCTTCACCATTCGAAGATTTTGTTTTAATCATGCTCACATCCTTCTAACTAGATTCATGGTCAATTTCAAGCTATTTCTTCTCCATTCACACCTAAGTCAAGCACAAGTTACAACATCATTTGCTAAATGACCTACCAATCAACCTTGAATATAACACAAATTTATGCAAGATAAATATCAAAATTTTCCTTAATTGACCTTCCATACCTCTCGGGCGTACCCATTACACACGCAATTGCTAGTTTAATTGTCACTATCTTTGATTTGCCTTATCCAACAACAAGAATAAATTAAAAAGACGAAACAATGGGATGATAAACCTTTAGCGCCTCACCGTCCACAATGAAAAAACTAGTTTCTTGGTGGGCACGGTTTTTGACGTCGGCCACGGACTTCAAATCGATTTCAAAAAGAGCAAAATCTCGAAGACGCTTCTAGATCACCGAAAGGGAGAAGCTTCCAGACTCCTCAGAGTTGAGGTAAATGCTATAAATAACCCTCACAAATGCTCATTGTTTTGTACACAGCAATTGTAAGGAGTAATTGTTATACTTTCCTGCAACGAAATCGGGAGTTTCTGCTTTAATACAAGAGGTAATACAAGCCACAACGACCGTTATGTTTTTCAGATCACTCTTTGTCGGATTTTTAAGTTCTAAATTGTCTGAGATTCTATAAATTTCTTGATTGATCAAGATTTTTTTCAATTGATCCAGGGTTTTGAAATATTTAGATTGATCAATAAAGATATTTATCAATTGATGCAGGGTTTTGAAATATTCGGAGGAAGAGATTTGGAAGAGAAATGCCGAGCAGGCCTGGGGTTCCTGTAACGCAAGACTGGACGCCTGTTGTCTTGCATAAACGGCTTCAGAAATCGAGTGAATCGCGAGATCCAAAAGCTGTGAACGCTGCACTGAGAGCCGGCGCGAAGGTTGAAACCCTAAAGAAATTTGACGGTGGTCAGAACAAGAAGACGCAGCAGCCTGCTGTTAACGCTAGAAAGCTTGACGAGGAAACTGAACCGGCTGCGCTGCAGAAGATTTCGCCTGAGGTCCGGCAGGCAATTCAGAAGGCTAGACTTGAGCAGAAAATGAGCCAAGCTGAATTGGCAAAGCGAATAAATGAGAGGCCTCAGGTTGTTCAGGAGTATGAGAGTGGCAAAGCTGTGCCAAATCAGGCTATTTTGTCTAAAATGGAGAGGGCTTTGGGGATAAAACTCAGAGGAAAGGTTTCCAAATAAATGGCTGATTTAGGTGGTATGGATGAAAACTTTAGGTGTGAAATAAGCGTGGGTACTTAGATTTTTGGTAAAGGGATGATCCGTTTAACTCTGGTATTTTCGTCTACGTACCGATTGTCTGCTGTGATGCAAAGGCGATGATGAAAAATCTGCTATTTATATGCCAAAATCTTTGGGCAAAATTAACTTAAATATGTGAATATATAATGATTGTGAAATTTACTCTTTTGTTGCATGTTTATCGAATTTTGAATTTTGTTATGTTTGTGATCTAACTGTCCATATTTTCCCTGTTTGAGTCTGTAAAAAATGTGACTGTCATTGTATCACTAATATTGTGATTGTGATGACTGTGTCGCAAAAATATTTCATATTCTTAATATATATTGGATCAATTCACTATCGAAATCTTTTAAACGGTATTTATTTTTAGTGGATCAATTTCACAATCAATGCAATTTCACAATCCATGATAATGCTAGTATGCTTCTTTTCTTTGCAATTTCTAAATCTTAAGTGAAGTACCATCAACCATTTATTAAAGTTGTGAGGTGAGTCATTCTAATCAGCAATTCATTAAAGTTGTGAGGTGATTCATTCAACTTGAGAGGATATAGTAGTTGAGTGTATCATTATAATAATTGTTTATTTACAATTCATTAAAGTTGTGAGGTCATTCTAATTGAGAGAATATAGTTATGATGTGACTTTAAAATTGTTACTCATAATGTTCATATATAAAATTGTTAATCATAGTGACTATTCATATATAAAATTGTTATTCATATTGACTACTTATGTGTTTTTTAGAGTTAGAAAGCATAGAGATGTCACACTAGTGCATTATTAGTACACCAATAAAATATAAGCATTGGTCTCACCTTTTTTGGGGTTGTTTTTAGGCACTTTGCTAAAAAGAATGCTAATGTGGGGTATCATTTATCATATTTAATGATGTAGTTATGAAATCTTTAGTTATAAGTAGGGGGACTAGTACACCAATAATTTTAAAATATTGGTCTCACCTTTTTTGGGGAAAAAGAATGCTAATGTGGGATATCATCTCTCATATTTAATGATGTAGTTATGAAATCTTTAGTTATAAGTAGGGGACTTGTCATGTTAGTTATATAATTGGGAAAAAAATACAAGTATTGGTTTCACCTTTTTTTGGGGTGTTTTTAGACACTAAGCTAAAAAAAATGCTAATGTGGGGTATCATTAAGCTATCATATTTAATGATGTAGTTATGAAATCTTAGTTATAAGTAGGGGATTTGTGATGTAAGTTATAAAATTGGGAATGAATTAGTGTGCTCAATTAGTGAGTTTGATCCTAAAGAAGAATTTGTAATGCTATGCCAAAGAACCCTTGGAACAATAGGGTAAATTATGCACTAACAATATTTTTACTTTGCAATTACATAACATTAATAACAAAAGTGCATAAACATAAACACTAGGTTCATTTTATAACCAAATAAAAAAGTGATCTAAACAATACCAAATCAAATAGGAAAACATAAAGTAAATACATGAAAATATTACCAAGAATGCAAGGAAACTAAATCTAAGATCCAAATTTGTATAGACCCATGGGAAGTACAAATTGTCACAAATGCGTAGAACCACGATTACATATGTGCATGAATGCACCTGCAAACATATGTGCAAGGGCAACAAATGAATGCACATATCTACTTAGAAAGGTCTAATTTACATAATTTCTCATGCCAACACCAATTTATGGCCTAATAAATACTAGCTAGACACCGAGGAGTATTGGCTACACTAAATCAAGGTCAATTACATTCAATTGCATCTATAAACATCATATAAACAAAATGTAGAAACTGGAAGCTTAATATGAGCATATAAACTAGTAAAAGAGAGAACAAGGGAAGGTGGTGTGATTCACATCAATCAAATCCATCACCTGTGTGTCGGTTCGCAAAGTGGTTGGTCACGCCACCTAACCATGTGGAACCCTTTGGCCCATCGCACTGTGCTCGCAGAGGTAGTCACACGACCCAAACACGGGCTCACGCATGTAAGGGAATGAGGGTATACACTTACGCCAATAAATACATACAAATGCAAATAATCATGAACAACATGGATAACCATCAACATGTAGATAAACATCCAAATGTTATACCAAATCACCAATACACTAGGTCACTACTCAGACCTTAACTAGGGTTTGATGTAGAGACTCAAGAGTGGGAGTGTCATCAAATAGCATATGGTGGCCCATGCGGCTTTGAGAAATCCTTCTCTCATCAAGGAAGCTCTACTGAGCCATATTGATGTTTGTAGACGACAAAACTAAATTTGTACCATATCAACATCCACAAATGACAAGGTATTATGCCAAATCGATGTCTTCAAACGACGGCAAGGCAAAGACATACCATATCAATGTCCTCAAATGAAGACAAGGTAGTCACATTAATTCTTGTTATAATGTTTTAACCCTATTTATTCATTTAGATATCACTTTATTAAGAACTCTCCAAGTGTTACCTTGGGACCCTTTTGTGTCTCAACCCACCTTAGAGAGCCACTCCACTCCACTCCACTACTCAAGCACCAAATAGGGTCATCTTGTTACAACAATGAGGCACAAAGAGAGATAATGCAACAAGGCATGAAGCAAGAAAGATTCAAAAGCCATAAAACCATAAAGAAGCATGGTACACGCTATTGGTCTCATATCAAGAGCACGGGTCGCTCAGATCCCGTCAAGAGCATAACCCTATTATTCTAAGGATGTGGTCTAAAACACCATACATCCATAAATCAAATGTGAGATTAAAAAAAGTATGAAGCATACTCATACCAAAGGTAGAAAGAAAAGCAATAAACACCAAGCCATAAAAGGGCTCAAAGATCAAGCTTCTACCGTGATACCAGAAACACTCAATTGTTCACAAACCAAGAGTACGGGTTCCACAAGGTCCCGTCAAGTAGGCATATCTCAACTATGCTCAATGGTGCGGTCTTAAACACACACATTGATAATTCCAAGACAAACCCAAGAAAGCATAAACAAAGCCAAGAAACCAAAGCAATAAGATAGTGCACAAACACACTCTATTGACCTCATCACCAAGAGCACGGTTCCTGAGCCAGTCTGACATAATAATGCACGCGAGATACTAACATCCATATGTGATCCAATATGTGTCTCACATCTAGCAATCAAACAAAAATTTCAGAAAGGAAAAAATAGTCACAAAGGGCAACCATTTTTTGCAGTAACTAGCTAGGTGCACCAACTATAAGTTAACTTGAAACCCAAGGTTTGGATCATGGTAATAAGTAATTAGAATATCCTCTATTCATTTTGACTGCATAATCCAACTGCAAATCATAGGATACAACCAAGGACAATTTATAAAATATGCCAACATGGCGACAAATCCCAAACAAGAGTTCACACAAAATGAGGCACACACAAAAATGCCTAAAAATGAAACTCAAAATATCATGATGAAATTAAAACTCAGTGGTTCTTAGGGTTCCACTAACCCAAAAAGGTAATAAAATATCAATTTTGACATCATGGGAGAAAACATACAACCTAATTGTGATAATTTTCCATTTTTTGAAAATACAATTTCATACAAGCCCAATTGGGTATAAAATTCAATAAGAAATGTGGGGAAAACATATATAAACATCCCACTATATGATTGAAAACAATAAAAAATAAATAAAGTTTTAGAAATGAATTAAAAATGAGAGGCCCTACCTCAAGAATTGTCAAAAACACAAAAGGAGGAGGCAAAATTTAATACTTAGCATACGCGGACAAAACTCTCGACAATCCGTAGCAATCCTGCCATGGTTCCAATGAGCCTCTACCCACAAAGATCATATGCCTGGGTGATTCCCAACGAGAAAAAGAGTGAATTTATCCAAAGAGGATGGAGCAAATTCTTAAAAAACCCAAAATAGAGAAGTGTTAAAAAAAGAACTCAACTTTTTAATTATAAATACCTTTTTGAAAAAGAAAATTTCCTAGATTAAATAATTCTACTAAAATAAATCACTTAGCCCAAAATGAAACTCTCAAAAACTTAGGGAATTAATTAATTAAATTCCTACAATAAACTATGTTTAAGGTACAATTGCCAGTGATGAATTAATCCACATTTAAATAATATCAATCTACCTATATTATGATATAATATAACTGAGACTATAACAAACTAGCTAAATTCACATATAGATATTGGGTAACACATTATGCAATGAAACCGAGGCTCCTTCCTACACGATGACCGAAAGGTAGTAATGCAAATCAGATACATCATTCCATCCAAGAATGATATTGGCTAAGTATGCAAAATGACCAATGTGACTATATTCTATAACCACCGCCGGGGATAAAGACAACACTCAAACTTGTTGCTTAGGCAGACGCGATGTCTAGTACCTGTTCACTAAAGCATTCACACAAGATATATAGTTGAAGCACATGCATATAATAATCAAAGTGCATATAATGGAAGAGGGCGCTCTAGTGGCATAATCATTCGTATGTATTATAATGTTATGACACTGGTCATTCCATATTTAATCCTCAATGTACAACATAATTAAAAATTGCATTCAAAACATCAAATAATCATTTTACGACAATACAAGCATATAACAATGAAAACTCCAAATACATATCCATCAACATGATAAAGCATAATACCAATGAAAAATAGAGATAACATCATGATAATATATATAATGATACCCGATCCAGGTAACATCCAAACCTGGAAAACAATTATAATTTAGTAGCCACTGACATAGGCATCAGTGAAACCATCAAATCATATCATAAGCCATATAATCTACAATGTCTCATAAATCATATAAACTAGATATGATCATAACCTCAGTAGTAATCTCAGAATAAACGCAAGAATGAATTGAACTAGGTGCATCTCACAATACTAGAATAAAATCATAACATGAGAACAATCATCGAATCACACAAAAGAATCAAACTTGGGACCAAATCACCAAGAACATAATGGGTCGACATAATTCACAATAATCTCAGAAGATTTAGCACCCTAAAGTAGGTATGCAACAAGCCACAACTCAATGGTTCTCACAACCACGCATAAAAACATAAACATATATCCATCAAGCATAAGGTAAACACCACCAGTCACATAAGAAACAATGAAGTAACCAAGGTCAAAACTAGACATCTCAAAAGAGATCTCATCCAATTGCATAGAGGCATCACCACAACACAATGGCATGGATACATTCTAAAAGGATGTCATGTAGAAGGAGAATGAAAGAGGCACTACAAAATTAGTTGGTGAGATGATGGGTCTAAGATTATTTTGGTTTTTGCATTAATCCTTTTAGTTAGACAATAATGTTTATTGGTTGTGGTTCTTGTTATTTTCCTAGTCCACCTAGAAGTTTGGAAGGGGGACAACATGGCCTTAAACAAAGCTGAATGATAATATCTTTTAGTTTTTCTAAACTAAATAATTTTAGGTTAGTTATGTCACTCTTGATGTGTTTGATAGTAATAGTAATGATGTTTATGATTTTTGTTGACAATTTTTCTCATCTAGAATGCTTGAAATCTCAAGGAGCTCTCCAAGAAATATATTGTGGAGGATAATTTTTTTGAGTTTTTTTTTTGTTTTTGTTATTTTGTTATGTTATTTGATTATTCAGTCTCTTTTATGAAAAAATCATTTGTTAATTTCATTTTACTAGTAAAATGTTATGGTTAGAATGTTATTGTTAAAATTGAAGTCTCTGTTAATAATCTTTTTTTGTATTTGAAGTATTATCATCTTATTTATAACAAGTGGTTAGAGTTATGTAGATCCATATACAAACCAACAAGATTGTACTTGTCACATATTTAGGTGCTCTTGAATTATTAAGGTAATGCCTTGTGCATTATTATCAAAATACCTTTTTCGTTACTTATAGTTGGAGCTGTTCTTAACCTCACAGCATTACCGAGGGCATATTGTACTTGTGAATAAGATGTGTAATTTCATGTGTTTCATTTTGCAATAAAAGTGAGGTATTAATCTTAAAAAAGATGATCTCAACTCACTAGTCACTACTATACTACCCCCACACTCTTGGCTATGGGTTTGGTGGCTTGATAGATTTTGATATATTGCCTCACCTTGATCTTTGCTATGTTTTTTATTTGTGACTCTTATCCCCTATATGAAGACAAAATAAAATGATGGTGATACCAATTGGGATTCCTCTAAATACTCTAAACCTTGTTAATTAGATAATGCAATTATTCTCGTCCTAATAGTTGTTGTCAAGATGTAAGAGGCTCATCTTCAAGCACTTGTCGACTCCACTCTCACATTTTTGTTTTCAAACTAGACCTACATTTTATGCCTAGGATACAGACAATGGAATCTTCTAGAGGTACTTTTCAATATTCAAGGCTTTCCTTTTCACGCTCTAAAAGGAGAAGTATACTTTTTTATCACCAGTTTGAGGTACCAAGGAAGTAGTTGCTCCATCTTCCAGATCTCGTTCCACCCCTTCAATTGTTAGATTATAAAAACTTAGGGCTCCATCCACCAATTTCTATAGACCATTATTTCATATGTCTATCCCTGAAAATTAAATTTTTTTATACCTTTAATGGTGGTAACCCTCTCATATTTGTACAAAAGAATGATATACAAGTGGCTACACTAAAAAGTGTACCTTATTTTGCTGGTGAAACATCTACCACCCCTATAGAGTGTTGGTTCCTGAAAAGGGTTTACACTACAAAATAGAAACCAAGTTGATCAATCAATTCCCTATGGATAATCCAACTCCAATAATCATAAATCTATGAGACTTGGACCAACTGACAAGGATCTAACAAACCCTTCTACACTTTAGGATTTGCAAAACTAGGGAGGGTTATCTCTTAATGCCCTTAAAAAATAACATTAAACTCATAACTGACATTAACATAAAGCATATAATCTTATATAAGGAAATCACCATAATAGGGAGATACTAGATAATGGATAATTATCCATTGAAAATAAACCTGAATGGAGCATGAGATTGCGGGGCAAGGCAACAACAAAACATACATAAAAGTAAAGGTTAATTTTGAAAGAAAGATTCTAGGCCAAATGGAAAGAACAAAAGATATATAATACTTGACCACTGCCAAGAGAAGGGCTACAAAGTCATATAACCAATATTTCATCCCGCAACATCAAAATTGTTTTGAAAATCTTCTATAAAACATTATCGTCTTATGATAATAAGATCACTGAAGCTTTACCTTCTGACAATTCTTAGAAACCTATCTATAAACACAATACCCCTGTTACATTCACTGAAGTGATTACTCCATTCCTTCAACATAAAGAAACAATAACTATAACTCAAATGCACCAAATGTCCATGAATAACCCAAATAATCCTTGATTACTGAATTTAAAAGAGTATTACATTCTAGCCCTGGAGATAGTCTTAGAATAAAATATACTCATGAAGTTCATTACAAAACACAGAGATATCTGAGATCAAATGACTAACAATTATATTATTTCCTTAACTCTTTACATTTACAGAGCTTCTGCCTACCTCACAGAGATTTTAGAAACTTTAAACCTAGAAATGGAAAACTAAAACTCCTCTCTCCGTCCTCATGGTCATGAATTCCCTTTTATAGACACAAGGGAGAAAACAAGCTTCAGGAAAAAAAGATAGATTTCGCAAACCTGCAAGACCACTTGTGATTCCAGTTACAATAATAATTTCAATTACCTCCTAAAAAGTCTTCATGTTTTGGCGTATGTGATGAGTAATGAAACAAAAAATCAACTGTTAGTTGGTAGAAAAAAAAACTTGCATGAGTTGTGCCACCATCACCTTTGAATGCCTCTAGATGAACTGTAAGATGTGTCCTCTTGAATGACAAAGCCTTTTCCTTTCCTGACCGAGCACTTCCCTTTCTTGAAAGAGAATTTTCCTTCTTAGAAAGGAAAACTAAGCCATAGGAATGGGAAGAATTCCTCTAGACTAGAGGATGAGTTCCAATCTTCATGCCCAGGATTAGACAAAGTGGAAAATAAGGTTCACGGGAAACTTATAAGGAGGATAGGTGGTTGCAACCTCAATACTGGTGCATAGATGATTGGATGCAACTCCAAACTCGTCCTAAAACTATTTCTTCCACCCTGAGAAAACCTTTCTACTTCCCTCGCCCCATTTAAGATGGATGGGAGGAAGTGGAACAACGAAGAAAGGTCCAAATAATGAGAAAATGGGTTTCAAGACCCCTTTGGTTATTCCTGCCATTTTCAAGACTCCTTTGATTATAAACACACTCACCTGGAAGAACTTCCATCCAGTATCACATAGCTTATAATGAAAATTTACACAACACTTCTCATCCATTATTCTTTTCTTGACTTATGTTCTTTAGTGGTTGCATTTCCACGATTGCCTAGTACTTTTTCTAGATAAAATTCAATACCTTTAGCTAAAACAACATATCCAAACATTTTTCCAGATGTAACACCGAATGCACACTTCTCAGGATTTAATATGAGCTTGAACTATTCCATTCTATCCCGGATTAGACCAAGTTCTACTAGATGCTTTTATATTTGCATATATTTTACCAAGGTTTCATGTACATAATATTCCATGTTTTTATGCATCATGTCATGAAAGATTGTAGTCATAGCTCTCTGATATGTAGAACCTGCATTCTTTAAGCCAAAGGGCATGATATTCTAGCAGAATATTGATGACATGTAACTGATTGAATGTTTGATAATGTTAAGTTGAAGATGATGCAAGACATTAAATCAATTAATGGGTTGTATTGTCATTGATGTCAACTTGATATCATCTATATGGTCATATACATAATGACAAAGACTTTAGAGAATCAATGGAACAATGATTATGCTTTCAGCAATGCATAAAATTTAAGTATTCACCAAGTGACAGATTACACCGGTAGAGTACACACCATCGGTAAAGACAGAGATAAAGTCACAGTGATACCCGACGAGCAGAAGACAGTGTTGCCTAACGAAGCAGAATCACAGGATGCCTGATGAGATAAAAATAGTGTTGCTCGATGAGAAAGATCCAATGATGCCCGACGGACGGAGATCCTGAAGCTAACTAAAGTTGTACCGATGAAACTGGCAGTTGTCACCGGTGACAAACTGCAGAATTGACCGACACAACATATAGATCAGAAAATGACAAAATATCTAGCTAGCAGAGCTTAAGGATAGACTTAACTGGTTGTTTTATTTTTTTTATTCAACCATAGTTAAGCAATTGATTTATACAGCTAGAAAGAAGATAACTATGAGATAAATCAGGAGTTAAAATCCATAAATCAATTTGGCTGGATTGTTTTTCACGCCAAGAAATCAAGAATCAAGAACCAAGAAATAAGAAATATCATGTCTATATAAGAGACAAGCATAATTCATTTCTATATGCACTTAGATACACGGGGGAGTGAATTGATAGAAGATGCTAAAGAGAAACTGATGAAGGTTAAACTTCATGCAGTCCTGATCAATCAAGATAAGGGAGAGCTAAAGAATTATGTAGACATCGACACACAGTGAAGCACAACATCACAGAGCAGAAAGAATGAAGAAAAAAGGAATGGAATTGATACATTGATCAGAAAGGTATTGTACGTAAATAGATATGAATATCTACAATTCAAAGTTGCATTAGAAATAGGTCATTGTGTTTCAGTTTAACCATTGAAGCATTAAGTCTCTTAACAAAGTAGGACTTAACTGTCTTTTGTAATTGAGGTATATCTTAACAGATTACCAAAAGGTTGACTCATGATAGTAGCATCGGTCTTACCTAAAGCCTATTAACAGTCTAAGAAGGAGGTTGATTCAAGGATGGTAGTAAGATTAGCATAAAGCCTATTGACAGTCTAGAGACTGATTCAAGGATGGTAGCATAGATGCCAGATACTAAGTGACAACCTATGTATAAAAATCCTCTAACAAAGTCACACTTAACCTTGTGTTTGTAACCTTTAACAAGGTTGGCTCCTAACATGGCTCACTTCAGAAGAGTGAAAATTTGGGGTATCGGTTCTAGTGGTTTTTCCCTTAACAGGGTTTCCACATTAAAATCCTTGTGTTATGTGTGTATGGTTTATTACTTTATTGCTTTACATTTCACATATGCATTTATGGATTGACTGGTATACTCTGCATATTTACTGAGTATCAGTAAATAAGTTTTACTGCTTATCGGTTATTAAGGAGAAGAAGGAAAGACAAGGTAAACCGACAGACAGTTATTTATTTCAAGTAAATCAAAGGCATACATCTTGTAGGGACTTAATAATCTTAGGTGTATTAATTGGTGGATTGAATTTTAAAAGGATAAATTTTTGAGGCCACTGATTCTCCCCCCCTCTCAGTTATTACTAACAATTGGTATCAGAGCTTGTGTGCTTAGAAGGAAGGTTTCAAGACCTAAGTAAAGATCACAAGATGAATAGACGAGATGTGCCCAAGTTGAACAAGGACAACTT
>MU225234.1:929430-951010 GCA_018584345.1 Thuja plicata | reverse complement strand
CAGATACTAAGTGACAACCTATGTATAAAAATCCTCTAACAAGGTCACACTTAACTGTGTGTTTGTAACCTTTAACAGGGTTGGCTCCTAACAAGGCTCACTTCAGAAGAGTGAAAATTTGGGGTACTAGTCCCAGTGGTTTTTCCCTTAAAAGGGTTTCCACGTTAAAATCCTTGTGTTATGTGTGTATGGTTTATTAATTTATTGTTTTACATTTCACATATGCATTTATGGATTGACTGGTATACTCTGCATATTTACTAAGTATTGGTAAATAAGTTTTACTGCTTATCGGTTATTAAGGAGAAGAAGGACAGACAAGGTAAACCGATAGACAGTTATTTATTTCAAGTAAATCAAAAGCATACATCTTGTAGGGAATTAATAATCTGAGGTGTATTAATTGGTGGACTGAAGTTTAAAAGGATAAATTTTTGAGGCCACTGATTCACCTCCTCTCTTAGTTATTACTAACAAATATTCCCCAAGCCAATGTAAATGTTGTTTTCTCTTGATCTTCAAGTGCAATTTTGATCTGATTATAACTAGAATAGCCATCCATAAGAGAGTAAATTTTGTATCCAATTGTCATGTCCACTACCATGTCAATATTAGGGAGTGGTAAATCATCTTTAGGACATGCTTTAATCAAGTCTCTCAAATATTTGCACACACATATTGATTTGTTTGGTTTAGAAATAGGTACAATGCTTGATATTCATTCAACATAATCAATATATCGGATGAATCCTACCTTAAGTAACTTTTCCATCTCAGCATTAACAAGTAATGCAACAAGAGGATTCATTTTATGAAGTTTTTTCTTTACAGGTTTTACTCCAGGAGTGATAGAAAGATGATGCATGACAAGATCAGGATCTAGACTTGGCATGTCAGAACATTTACAAGCAAGGTTGATCTTATTTTCCTAGAAGAATTTTGTAAACTCTTTCAATTATTGTTCTAATAAGGATTGAGCTACATGTACAATGTGTGGAGTTTCCTCTATTCCAATATTCACATGCTATGTTTGTTCAATAGGAAGTGATGATCATTCTTGAAAGTGACTCAGAAAAACATCATAAATCTCATCTTTAGGAACCTGAATGAGATTTTCACCATCATATACGTCTTCTCCTTTGACTATTTTGGGTTTTGATACCGCCACAATGTAGTTTTCACCACCAAAATGCTCGTATCTTTTCATTTTATTTTTCAGAGTAAGATACTTGATATCCGCTTCTATCATGGTCACGTTAGGTTCACTGATGGAAGAGGTCGTAGGTTCAAAAAAATTGAGATAGAAGGCTAAGGCGTAATCATTGGGAAAAGTGGGAATATTTGTGGATTGGTCTTCCATAGTCCAGTCAATAAGCTCAAGATGCATGAGTGATAAATATTCCACAGGCTCCAGGGAATTCATGGTATGTTCATCATAAACTTGGACAATCAAGTTGAGTTCTAAAATACTACCTTGCATAAGCGTCTTTAAACTGTTAAGAGGTTTAATATCATTATCAAAGTTCACATTAGCATTTTGAAAACCTAACTTATCAGACCTACCTCTAAACCCTATGTTTACCTCAAACTGAGTTATATATTGTTGCACAACATCTATATCCTTGTCAATTGTTTCCTTGAATAGAAAATCCCATTCATACTCATTGGAATCTATTTCATCCTTATTAGACATATTTAAGACATCAATGAAGTTCACTAACTACCCCTAGTTAGGATGTCTCTCTTCTTCCACTTCCCCGGACTCAGAAAGAATGTCATCGATCCTTGATAAAAATTATGTTATAGTCATGTCAGCTTCTTCTGCATCACGTTGTTCTTGTAAAGTAAAATCTTGTGCCTGAATGAAATTGAGTTGTTGTTCATCATTAGACTCTTATTCAATTGTATTCAATGGTGCATCTTGTCTTCCATCATTTTTAAGGAAACTTAAGATATCAGGAGGGATAGGATAAGGAAAGACATTTTCTTCCACATAATTATCCTTATCAAAGATAGGTGTACTTTTGTCTATTACAGGATGAAAGTTAGTTGTTTTGAAACTGAGACTAGTTTTATGCTTAGGGTATCTATATTAAGGATGAATTGGTTTGGTTAGACCTTTTTTATTCATCCCCACATGAACTTTTCCCTTTTAGCCCATGTGTTGCACTAACTCATATCCTTTACCATATGTTTCAGGAGAAATCTCACAGTTTTTGACTTCTCTATCTTCATCTTCTCCTCTAAAAATCCATGAAAGAACAACTTTCTCTTCATTTTCATCAGCAAGGGAAACAATTTACTGAAAAAAGTACCATCATATATGAAATTCACCTGTGATTTTGATAGAACCTCTGCCATGTGTCCATCCAACTTGGCACCGCTACCTGTCACCCTGCCACATGTCACACCTGTGCCATTGCATGATTTGACTGGACCTACCATGACTTAGATTGCACCATCGCACCATATTGACACCTGGCAATCCTCAAGCATGTCACCATGAGCATTATCTAACACGGGCTGACCAAAACATACTTTCTATTTTCCACTTGACCACCCATGTCACTGTTCGTCCACTGAACCATCTGCCAAAAGGTGCGTGCCTTTTAGGAACTTAACTATTTAGTGCTGGGATATAAAAATATCAAAGTTCTTCAACGCACAGCCAATGTGGGATAAAAGACTTATGGCATTTTTAAACAAAAATTAAACAATAAGCTCCATGACTGTTCTAACCATTCTGAATCCACATAAGCAAGCCAAAGGAAACAAAACATGGCCTCAACACCCCTCAGCAACATGATCACACAAAATAAGAACCCAAAAACCTTCTGAAACACGAAGAAAACCACCATTAGAGCTCTGCAAAAAGCTTGAAAAGGAAGTTCAGGAAAATGACCTAACAATGGCTTCGACTGGGGATGCATGCTTCTTGCAGGCATAGAAAGGTTCTAGATCTTTGAGATAAATCAGATCACCTACTGGAAAGAAAACTTGACTAACAATAGAAAAGGAGAAAAGAATATATGTAGAAACTCTTGTTCATGGATTCTTGCCTCTTTAAGAAAAGTAGAACTTGAAAAATTGCCCATGAACTAGCAAATCTAGAATATTTCTAGTTAAGTCTTTCAACATCTATGAATCAGAACCTCACCTACTATGAACTATGTATGGTCCCAACCATATAGGATCAAATTTGGCATGTTTTGCTTTTTCTTCTATTCTGGCATTCCACATTAAAACCATGTCATCAGCCTCAAAGTTCCTAGCAGTAGTTCTCTTGTCAAATAGATTCTTGCATTATAATTGCAATTTGATATTTTTGTCATGTGCTTCCCTTCTTGAATCATCAACTTGTATCAAATCCTCCAACCTAATCCTTACATCATCTTCTAGGTCATTATCATATGCTTGGATGAATTTATACATTTACAATAAGTTATTTTGGGGTAATCTGGCATGGATACCATACACTAAGTCAAAAGGTGCACATCTAATAGCCTTCTTTAATGTTACTCTATATGCCCATAGAGAAAGTTGTAATTTGGAATCCCAGGCCTTCTTGTTTGCATCCAACACTCTCTTGATAATCTACCAAGCTCTTGTTACTGGATTCAACTTGACCATTTCCTTGGGGGTGATATGGGGAAGAATAAGAAACCTGAATCCCATATTGCTGACAAAAATCAATGAATTCCTCTGATCTAAAACACATAGCATTGTCCACCATAATGGTTTCTAGACAACCAAATCTAGTCAACATATTTTGCATTACAAAATCAATCACAACCCTACTTGTGGCTCTTCTAGTTGGAATTGCTTCCACCCACTTGGTAAAATAATCAGTTGCCACTAGGATCCATGAATGAACTCCACTAGATATAATAGGGATCTCTCCTGTGAAATCCATTCCCCATTTCTGAAAAGGTGCCTCAACTGTAACTGGCTTCAAGGGAAGATTCCCACCAAACTTTAACTTTGCTGAAAATGTCCGACATACATCACATTTTCTAACATATTGGTGAGCATCCTTGAAGATTTGTGGCCACTAAAAACTAGATCTGATAATCTTATGGGTAGTAGTCTTAGCCATGTAATAGCCACCACATATACCATCATGCATTTCTTTCAGAAGATCATCAAACCTATCATGATCTACACATTTGAGAAACGCTCCTTCATTGCTCCTCCACCATAATTGTCCTTGAATTATTGCATATTTCAGACCATGCAACTTGATTGTTCTCATTTTATTATCATTCATGTCAGGGGGCAGCACCATCTTCTACAAGTATCCAATGATGTCTTTGTACCAATCAGAACAATCTATATCACAAACATAAGGTCTCTGCTCTTCTTCCAGCATATCAATATGATTTGCATCCATATTGCTTTGGGCCATGAGTTTAGCAATTCATAGACCCCTCACCAACTTAGTAATATGGATGTCAATATCAAACTCTTGGATCTTGTTGATCCATCTGCATCTCCTCCATGAGACCTCTTTTTGAACTAAAATGTCTTTCACAACAACACTTGGCACATAAACAACTATGGTTGCTCCTACCAAATAACATATGAGTGCTTTTACAGCTTTGACCAAAGCATAGGCCTATTTCTCCATAATATCATATTTGAGTTCTTCTGCCTGCAAGGACTTACTAAAAAAATAAATAGGCTTCTCATAGCCTTCTGCATTCTTCTGCAACAATAGTATTATAGGAAGCAAAGGAAAAAATCTGAAGTGGCTTGGTATAATCAGGGGTTCACAAAATAGGGGCATCTTTAATAGCCTTATTTATATATGAGAAAGCCCTACATGCTTCTTGAGTCCATTCCACTTTGGATCCTTTCTTCATCATCTTTGAGATTGGCAAACTAGTCTCTGCAAAATTAGTAACAAACCTCCTCAAAATGTTCACTTGTCCAAAGAAAGACTGAATGCCCTTAACATTTTTGGGTTGAGGGACTTTATCAATTCCACTTACCCTTTCAGGGTCAATTCTAACTCCATCTTTAGAGACAATGTGTCCCAAGAGCTTTCCCTCTGTCACCCTAAAAACACACTTCTTTGAGTTAAAGGAAACCCCATACTCTAGGGCTCTTACAAAGATCTTTTCAAGATGATCATAGTGTTGATCTTATTTTGATGAGCAAGCAGTAAGATCATCTTGATAAACTGCCAAAAAATTGTTTATAAAATCTACAAATGCCACATCCATGGCTCTTTGGAAAGCAGATCCACCATTTATCAAACCAAAGGGCATCTGACATACACATAAGTTCCCTAGGGTGTAGTGAATGCAGTCTTGAACTGCTCAGATTCCTTGACCTTGACCTAATTATATCCTGAAAAGCCATCCAACATAGACATCATCTCAAACCCTGTGACTCTTTGCAACATTTCTTCCATGTTGGGCAATCCATAATTGTCCTTCAAAGAATTAACATTTAGATTTATAAAGTCTACACATAATTTGATATCTCCATTTTTCTTTCTTATTTATACCAAATTGGATACCCAAGTTGAATGCCTTATTGGTTTTATAATTCCAACATTCGTCATTTTTTTTAACTCATCTTACGTCTTGGGTGCTAGAGTGGGATTAACAGGTCTTAACTTCTATCTAAAAGGCTTAGTGCCTTTGTTTAATGAAATCGCATGCTGAAATAAATCCTCCTTATATGCCTTTAAATCATCATAAAACCATGCAAAAACATGTTTGTATTTATAAGTAGGAGATATTTTCCACAGCAAGTCAAATTGTGATATTGCTATCAGGATTCAACTGTGTAGTTTTTTGAGTCAAACTCATTGACCCACGATTCATGAGTAGTGGTTCACACAAACCCATCTCTCATGAGAATGAATGGAACACTTCACACTCATTGGATCTAGGTGATGCGAAGTGTTCCATTCATTCTCATGAGAGATGGGTTTGTGTGAACCACTACTCATGAATCGTGGGTCAATGAGTTTGACTCAAAAAACTACACAGTTGAATCCTGATAGCAATATCACAATGTTTGTATTTCCTAAGAATATTTACCAGTGAATTTCTAAGCTTAGGGGACAACTTCTTACCAATATATACCCTTTTAGGATTTTTATTGGTTCCCAAGTTTATCTCCTCCAATTCTTCAGGTTTGCTGACCATGCTTGTTGATAAAGACTTGTCTTTGTTATCAAAGGCTCTCTCAAGTACAGCCAAACCTTTGGGTACCTTATTTGACTTCAATTGGAGAATTTCCCTTCCAAGAATATTATCTTTCCCATCTATAGTCTCCACAAAACTAGTAAATTCCATCTCTTTATCACCAAAGTTTGATTCACAAGATAGGAATCTCAAAATATCCATGTCATCATCGAAGACCTGCCAACTTTCAACATTATTTGGAATGGATGGTCTAGATTGGATCTCTATACTATAAATTCCTACAAAATTAATGTCTTTAGGCCTCAAGGCAATATTAGCTAGCAGATCTTCCATCTTGTTCTGACTTCTGTCCATCCATTCAATGCCAAATGCATCAAATTTTTCAATTTCATCCAAAACAACATTCCTATACTATTTTAGCCTCTGATTCTTTGAAGCATACCTAGATCTTATTTGAAAGACCACCAACTCAAAGTCCCCAATGACCCTAATACATCAGATCTTGTGTTTTGCAACTAATCTCATTCCTATTAGCAAAGCCTCATATTATGCACTATTATTAGTACAAGTAAATAGTAGAGAAAATGAGAACTTGTATGTTTTACCACTGGGAGCTATTAGTAGGACTCCTGTACCAGCTCCTTCTTTTGAGTTTGCACCATCAAAGTACATTATCCATAAATCAAATTTATCTATAAGATTATCCTTTTCCTCTGATATCAACATATGTTTGACATCCCTCTCAACTTTACTGTCTTGCACTTGAAAAGATCCAATGTCAGTATCCAAGAAACAATTCATTGCTTCATCTTCACTCTCCTCAATCATGTGAGGAGTCTTGACTTCTCTAGATACCTTGACAATATTACTAGCTATGTCAAATATTGCAAAGGACAAATCACACTGGATACTCCTTCCCATTGAGGCACTCCATTTCCTAGACAAAAACATTCCATATTGAGGTGGGATGTCAACTACTAGAACACTCATTGTTAGTATATTTTTTGGAAATGCAACAAGTGTATAAGGAAAAGCCTTAGTAATACCTATAAAAAGTACTTCTCTTGAATCCATTGCTTGACATCTCCCATTAGGAGTATCTACCTGCAGTCCCATTGATTTCATTATTTTTGTAGGCATGACTATGTTTAATGCTCCTAAATAAATCATACAATTCTTGAGCATCTTACCATTAATAATTAATGTTAAGAAAAAGGGATCCATAGCTCCTAAAGGAGGAGTGACATGATTAGTATTTAGGAAGATTTGAGGGATCTTAGAAACAATTTCTTCTTATTATTTTCCCTTTGTATCAAGCTTCTCCTTACTATTTTTTTTCTTCTCATCCATTTCTGATTTCAAAGCTCTTGTGGTAGAAACACTATTAATCTATGTCAAAGTTGTCTCCTTGTGTTCAGGAATCCTCATCATTTCTAAAAGTGGAACCCCATACTGTGATATGTGAAATCAATTGTTCCATGTCAACATGAGTATACTTGATATCAGAAATGTCTTGCTTGGTAATAACAATACTTCTATCCTCATTTTGAGTAGCCAAACTAGGCTCAACCCCTTTAGCATCTTTTGGAATAGAAGAGGCATTCATCTCTGGTGTCTTTAATTTAATTTTATGGACAATACTTGGATTGCTTAGTTTATCCTTTGATCCTACCTTTATCTTTTTCATATTCTCTGTAGTTTTTTCTTTCTCTGGTGTCAGCTTAGGGATTGCTTTTGTATTTGTAATAAACATACCAGCTGGTGTACCATCTGCACTACCAACTATCCTATTTCTGAGATTATACTTACTATGTGCTTGAGCAACCAAGTTTTTGGTAATTCTATCCCTTTATGCATCTGAAGGTCTTCTGGTTGTAAAAGGCTCTTTTTCTCTTGCAACATTACACCTTATTTTATCAATGTCTGCTTCCTTTTCATCAGATGAAAGGACATTTTTAGCTTCAACTTGATCATCAAACTCCTCTTCATTTGATGAAGACAAATCCTAACTTTGACCTTGGTAATTAGATTCTTCACTTTTGAAATCTGCAGAAGCCATTGCATTCCCAACATCATCATATAATCCATCTTCCTCTTCCTTTTCTTGTTGGTTCTGGCTTGGATACATCTTCAAAGAAACAACACAACTGGCAGGGTTATGTGGGGATTCACAATCATGACACCAATAATTCTCACTACACATGTTAGCTGAATTTATCTGAAGAGGATCAGGAGTATCTTTATTTGGCTTCTCTGTCCTTTATGGAATAATGGGTTTACCATCCTTCCATTGGGTATTATATGGGTAGTTCTGCAACCTAGGTTGCTGACTGAAACCATTGTAGGATTTACTGCTACTATTTGGAGCTCTAGGATTCTTACTCTCTCTTGGATTTAGGTCTTTTATTACATTTAGAATCTGTTTCATATTTACCTCTTCCTTAGGCTTAGCATTTGAGGGTTTATCCAACTCCTTTCCTGCATACTTCCAATCATCTCTTCTACCCAATTTCCTGGGTACCCTCCTATTTGTTTCTATATTGATAGCTATTTTATAAGAATCTCTTATAATCCTTTTATTTTTATCTCTTAGGAGGCATTCCATCTTAGAATCAAATGCATTAAGATAAGTAGCTAGACAAACCTTGTCATCAAGTCTCATAACTTTGAAAAGTTTATGATAGCTCTTTGAAATCTTATGTTGAATTCTGCAACATCTTCATTTTGATTCTTTTTTATATTGTTTAATTCATTCAACATGAATCCTTCATTGGTCTTATCACCATATTTCTCTTTAAGGCAATCAATTAATTCATCCATTAACCCCACAGAATTATAGGGTAACCCTCTAAACCAATCCCTAGCATCCTCCACTAAGGACTGTACAAAAAGTTTCATTAATAAGTCCTTGTGGATAACTTCATAATCATCCATCATATATATTAGCAAAAAAATTTAAGTGTTATTCACATGTGATTACATTATCCCCAGAAAATCTAGGAAGCTTATCTCTAATGACACGTGGAACCTCATTAGGGTAACCATGAATATTATGAAAATAAAATTGCTTGTACCTTTCTGCATGAGTTGACTTTCCTTGAAATGTAGAGTTGTCTTGAGAAGTAGAGGCTTTATTATTTGATATTGTAGTTTCTTCAACACCAAGATGAACAGAACTTGTTGTTTGTCTAAGAAAAGCATCCTTCTTCTTCATCTCCAAAGTAGCAACTTCCAATTCTTCCTTCTCAATTTCTTTAGCTATGATCTCCTTTTCAACTCTATCTCTTTCAAGATCCATGTCCAATTTAGACATCTGATCTACTAGAACCTTGAAAGATTTGGGTTCATTTATTATAACCCCTGCTATTCCTTATTTTCCCTTGTCTTTAGGGCCTTGATGATTAATCACTTGAATGGCAGGTTCCTCTTCAAAATTCTGAGGCTTTTCAACATAATTCATTGCCTCTAACTCTAACAGTTTCCTCATTCTCTATTCAAGGAAAACTTGATCCTGTCTGATAGCATTTTCCCTTTTCTTTTCTCTTTTTTGTCTGATAGTTACTTTCTCCTGGATTCTTCTTTCTACTTCAGTGAGTTTAGCAGCCATACTGTCAGGATCTGGAAGAGTAGAAACATATTCTTCTTCCTCTCTTTCATCAAGATAACTATAATCTCCATAAGTACCTAGTCTCTCATCCATAGTTTCCTCATATTCTGATGCATTTCCTTCATGAATACGATGGACTGGTCTTTCTTCCCTTTGTCTTTCATCTTGAGGGACATCTTTGAAATCCCTTTCTCTTCTAGGCTGATCAAACATGGATGTAGTTGGGAAATCATTTCCCAACCTCTCTTTAGGATGTCTTTTTTACCAAGACCTGATGCCTCTGTAACTCATATTGGAAAGTGTGTGACACAAAAAATTTAATGCTCAACACTGTTGCAAATAAAACCTTAGATTTTCCACCCAAAAGTGCTTGGGATCACAACACTAACAAATATGAATAACCCTCAAATAGAGAACCCACAAGATAAAACAATGAGAAAGGCAAGTCTAGAGTAACTCTATGCTTCCAATGATCACTAGCCAATTATGGCAATATACTGCACTATCCCCAATGAAGTCACCATCTTGTTGGTGTTTAAAACTTTTATGCTATCTAAAGCCACCAATATGCCTTCAGGATGATGTTAGGAGTGGTTAGTTTCAAGTATAGAAGCTCTGCAAGACAACTGGACCAACTATAGGGACAAGACTGCCCTCTTCACTTCTGGCTCTGAAAAACCAAGGTGGGTACACCTAATCTAGACTAACTCTGATATTTACAACACCTTTTACCTCTATATTTTGAACAACAGATGAATGGTAAGTAAGTACCAAATGCCAACCTAGCATTCATTGACTCTTCACTACCATGGGTGGAATAAGAAGAACAACCGTAACTATAAAGAAATTTTAAATAAGTTTGATAATAGTTTAGGGACAAGACAAAACCAAATCATTCCTATATGTACCTCAATAGAAATACTAATTCTAGATAAGTGCCTTATCCATTGGGCTAAATCCTAAATACAATACTAAAACTAAAACACCTTACTGGAAAAGATTCAAAGCCATGAACATAAGAATTCTCAAAATCACACACTACAAGATCCTCTAATAGATATCCAAATAGAATCAATGTAATGTCCAAAGGAATTAGTTTGACCTAAAATCAAATACCTAAGGAAAACACATATGCATAAGAAACACTTATACAGTAAGTCAGAAAATTTACAACTTAGTGAATAACACAAATGAGACACTCAATTCTAAAAAAAAACATATATTAAGTATGATGAAACTGATTCCTGATTTAGTATGACAAGGAGATATTCAATATGACAATATGAAAAAGATGAAAGAACTTTTGGTTCTATCTTGACATAATCTGAAATTACATTTAATGCTATATCCTAGACTGGAAACAAAATAGAAGCCTAATGCTCTTCAATATTTCTCCCAATTCTCCTGCCCCTCTAAATGGTCTTGAAAATCCCTTTTATAAAAATAGGAATGCAACAAGCATCTAACCATTTAGGTTAGGGTTACCACTATTGAGTACAAATATCCAATTCTGAAAACAAGTTGAAAACACTAAAAACTTCCCTTTCCCCCATGAAAATCTGATATGAAACAACAGTCATGCTCCCTCATTAAGAAAACAGTAATCTGAAGTTGAAAAGAAACCCCAAAGTCATGACACCAAGAAATTCCCTCACAAATGAAGAAAATACTAGGTGATGCCAAGAAGAAACAATCTGATCAGAAACCCCAATTGGATCACTTTACACATAAATATGCTTAACACTATCAGATCTTCATCCAAACAAGGCTCTACATGTAAGGAAATATGACCCAAAATATCATATCAAAGCATTAATGGCGTGCTGAGACAAAATATCTATCGTCTAACATGAAAAACCAACGATAAAGATTTAAAAATTTGAATTTATGTTCAAACGGTCATAGGTGGCACCAAAAAAGACATCAATGGTCAATATTTCAACTATATCAGCTTTTAAAACACAACCATTGATATGATTTAGTCGTTTGGAAAATAAGTAAAAAATAAATTTACTTAACCACGGTCAATTCCTATTGACCACCATGTGGCACTGCTCCATTGGCGCTCTAAAACACTTGTCCCTTAGCCCCTACGCATTGGCCTTACACTTCCTACTGTTGACCTGGACACGCGTCAAGCATTTTGCTACTGCGTGATGCATATATTTCTTGCATCTTTCCTTTACGTGATGGCAAAACACCGTCGGATCATGATCTTCCTTCATCACTCATTTCATTCACCGCCACACATCACCATCTGACTTGATCTATCTTTTCATCCCCACCAGATTTATCTTTCCATCCATGCCACATGGAGCCACCTCATTTACTGGAAGCTCTGCCATGTGTCCATCCAACTTGGTACCGCCACCTATCACCTTGCCACATGTCACACCCACACCATTGTGTGATCCGACTATACCTACCATGACTTGGACTGCGTCATCGTGCCCTGTTGACACCTGGCGATCCTCAACCACGTCACCATAAGCATTCTCTGACACGGGCCCACCAAAACATCATTTATGTTCGCCACTTGACTTCCCACGTCACCGTACATCCGCTGAACTATCTTCCAAAAGGCACGTTCCTTTTAGGCACTTAACTATTTAGTACTGGGATATAAAAATATTGAAGTTCTTCAACGCACATCCAATGTGGGATAAAATACTTAGGGAATTTTTAAACAAAAATGAAACAGTGAAACTCCATGACTGTTCTAACCGATCTGACTCCATAGAAGAAATCCAAAGGAAACAAAACATGGCCTCAACACCCCTCAGCAACCTGATCACACAAAATAAGAACCCAAAAACCTTCTAAAACATGAGGAAAGCCACCATTAGAGCTCTACAAAAAGCTTGAAAAGGAAGTTTAGGAAAATGACCTAACATAAACCATATTTAATTGATCTATTATCTCCTAAATGATGCAAGTATGATTGCTCTCATATTTTTCTAGCATTACTAGTAACTTGAGTACACCAAGATGAAGGATTTAAACTTGATTGCATGACTAATCTATGTTTTTGGATCTTTTTGAATGCAAACATGATGAAAAATAATCTAAATAAATGCAAAACAATGATCAAATTAAGCTAGATGAAATCCATGATTCAATGCTAAAATATAATATGCAAGATAAATCAAGTACAAACTAGCATGATAACAATACTAATCAATTACAATATTCTCCTAGATGATTGTATATTGTGTTTCTCTCTAATTGTATATAATTTGAGAGGTGAGAGCCTGATTTTATAGAAAACTCAGATAAAAGTGGCGATCGTGATTGATTAATGAGTGGTCAAGATTCTCCCAGAATTAGCACAATCCATGTGAGTTTGAGCTGTTTGGCTGCTTTCTTGAGTGATTTATTGAGATAAGCTTTATTGAATGTTTTTCTAATTGATTTATTCAGCTTTCCTTTTTCAAATCTAGATTTGATTTTTTATTTATTCAGCTTTTCCCTTTCTCAAATTTTTAGTTCCTTTTCTCAAATTAATCTTTTTTAATGATTTAATAGAAAATTAATTTATTTAATAAGTATGCTAGAATATTTAATAAATAAATATGATTAAAATGATTTAATTGCTAGATAATGTTGATATTTGAGATTTTAATTGATTTAGTGATTAAATACAACCTAGTGATCAGATCAGGTTGAATTGACAAACATAATTGCTTTTGGTTAGGACTTTGATGATTAAAGATTGATTAATCGAGATTAGGGGCTTATAGTTTAGAAGACCATATTTGGGTGATTACACATTTAAGAGCACCTAAGGAGATGGGATACAAGTCTTTTGTTATTGTATGTTGATGTCATTATGAATGTCCTTCCTCTGCATCAGGACATCTCTAGTAGAAAAAAATCATGCCACTACCCTAATAGCCTCCTTCTTTATCATGTAGGGTTGGTCTAACCAAATGAATTTTTCATGTATACAACTCAAAACAATTATGATCATCTCCTCTTCATAGAATAGGGAAATAATTCCAGACATTCAATCTCTTTTCTTCCAGATAGGTGTACTCTAGTTTCCATGCGAACTCAATTGTCATTGAATGTTTTTCTTTGAAATATACTATTTTTATGTGATTGTACTCATCCATATGTGGGTATGTGCAAGATCATGGTATGCCAAAAACTAGCGATGTGAAAAAATGAGCTTGTCACTCATCCAAAAGTACACCCAAAAGTTTGTTGACTTTTTAATAGGCCTGGGTGTCAGTACATCTGGCGAAGCCAAAATCCAAATCTAAAGCATTATCGGATATTTGGTATTCATTAGTGTCAATATATTGTTTCTCGTTGCTGCATTCAACATTTTCATTGTGAAAACATTGAAGCAACCAAGCAAGCATTTTGGAAACCGCTACACATCGGATATCTGATTTGCTAGAGTATTGAGGTAAGTTAAATTTATAAGTTTCATTGTTGTTTTTGGTTTTTGAATTGAAATTTGTAGTTTTTTTTTAAAAACTAGGGTTGAAATGATATGTTTATTGTTTTTTAAAATTGATTATAAACTAGGGTTGAAATGATAAAAACTAGGGGTGAAATTGATATTCTTTATTATTTTTGAACCAGACATGGATTCAAACCAATCAAAAAACCCTCCCAATGAGTCCACGAACAATCCAGAACCACCTCAAAACAATCCCCCTCCTACATAAGACCAACCAGTCTCAAACCCTTGACTATTATAGGATCTCATAGGAGACAATCTAAATCAGCTTCGATGGTGTCAGACCACCTATGTGAATATCCCCACATTGCGCCCCATGTTTTCTATATTGAACTCCATTATTGAAAGCATGGAGAAACTCATAGAGAAACACAATGTTGCACTTCTTTGGCGTGAATCCATGCACACCCAGTTTGATGATGGGCTTGACTATGATCAAGTTATGGATCTAAATATAACAAAAAATGACATATGTAACATTGTTTTTTGATCCCAAAACCGGTTTAAAAGTGGACCCTTAAAAAACCAAGTTGTCAATTAAATGGTGCACAAATGATGCAATACGTGACAACTTTTGGGATCGTTGGTGGATGGTTTTTGATAGACCACCCCATATAAATTTGGATGTCCCATTCTATTTCATAAGAAAATTGTATGCTAAATTTGTCCTTGGTCACATGGTAAATTATTGGAGTATGAGATAGAACCAAGGCATAGGCTTAGGCGCTCCTCAGGATAGGCCAGGGGCACAATGGGCAAAATCCCACACATATGTCCCCCTCCCAAGATTTCATCACCTCCTATACTGTAGCATCATGATATTATTACTGAGGCCATCTCATAGACTATTTGATCCATTCACACCTTGAGTGATCTACTGGTTAGGCAGAGTGCAAAATTGTTTCCTCCTCATGCTAATGCTTCTGGCCCTTCCACATCCTCCATGAGCGCATCTCACATGTTTGTGTGCCCCATACTTGCGTTATTTGCAAGAATATGTGCTTGGGTCCCCTGAATGATAGTGATGCATATAACTACATCTTCGAGGTGGATGATACTACACAACAAACTACAGGCACTAAAGCACCCAATAGAGATGTGCATCAGGGGCATACAGAGCCATGGACTTATGTTATAGTAAGAGTAAATAGTTAACTTGTTACATTGTATTTAATTTTAAACGTTCATATTTTTAATATAATTTTCTTATAATGATTCCGCACTTATGTTTTTTTATGTGTTTCATTTATGTCCAATTGATAACAGAGGAGGAGATGGCACAGGTGGAGGGGTCCATGCTTTCAGCCATTTCATTTGGCCTTGACACTTCCACGGTATATACATTTTAATGTACTCATTGATGTCCTTTTATTATAATAGTATATACATGTGTTTTCTAATTTTTATGATCATCCTATTACATACTGATGCAGGTTTCACCAGTTGCCACTGGGGGGCAATGAAAGGGGATTCAGGCGTTTGGTGTTTACAAGGGGAAGGTAATTAAGTATTTTATATTTTTTATGCATACATGTATACTTGTCACTTGTGTGTACTCATTTTTAATTACATGTTGTATTTGACAGAGGGTGGTGTCGGATGATGTTGTGAGATCGATTCACCATGATAGAGTCACATGCATCTCAATTCGTAGTGATAGCCCCATAGTACGTATATTTCTAAATTTGTTTGTGTGTATTTTACTATCAAGTATATATTTAATATGATCAAGTCATGATTGTATGAAGTATCTATTTGACTTTTGTAGGTCACCCCTAGTTTGAGGGAGGTACCACACCATGGGTTTGTATCGCTAATGACCCAACCAACATTTCCTGAAGAAAGTTCAACACAGGTAAGTTTTAATGTTAATTCAGCTATTTTTAAAACATGTATTTGCTACCAATGATTTAACATTATATAGTATAAGTCGTAGATCAATCTCATGTTTGCAAACATATATACAGGTCAGAGTCGACATTGGTGGCATTGTCCCTTCGCTACCAAGGACATGTATTAGGTCTCCTAACTCCATGAGGAGACAGAGAGGCAAGGTACACGAGAGTTCAATTTTTTTTAAAAAATATTTATTATTGTTGACTATGATTTTAAATTTTTATTTATTATTTGTAGAAACCATATAAATTAAGTAATATAACTTGGGGTTTCACTTTTGTGTTTGAATGTAGGATCCATTAGAGCCAAAGAGTAGTTCAAAGAGACTTCACATTGATCATCCACCAGTAGAATAGGATGTCCTAGAAACATTTTTAGTTGAACTTCTTATTTTGAGATGCCATATGGCACATTTTGAGATGATGTATGCAATATTGTATCTAGATATGTTTATTTTGTAAATTTTTTGAGATGGCATGTGCCACATTTTGTACAAAACTATTTCATATATACATATCTACATGTTCATTTCTGATTATTTTATCTTTGTCATGTGTTCTATGTATGTATCATTTCCATATTATATCTTTAACATGTGTTGTATGTATGTATTATTTCTATATTATGTCTTTGTCATGCATTGTATTCATGTATGTATATTCATTTTCATATTATATATTTTCCACGCGTTGTATGTATGTATTATTTTCATGCTACATCTTCATTCTCCATTAGCCATCTGGTGCACTATACCTTTGAGAGCACCAAAATGTTGATTGCAAGATTCATGGTAGATAGGAGTGCAATTGATTAATGTTTTGTCAAATGTATTATGTTATTTAACATTTATTTTACACGAATTTGAGATGGAGAGGAGAGGAGGAGAGCGAGCGGCTGGAGGGAATTCAAATTCCCCTTTGGGCGCGAAACCTACTGGAGGAGGAGTGCAGACGAATCTAAGCGAAGGCAGCAGGATTACCAAGGGAGGAGAGAAGGATGCAGAAGGGGACAAAGACCCAGATCATAACCGTCCCCGAGAAGGAGGTAAACGGGACTTTTTGAACAATTAAATGAGCAAGAAAGAGACCTCTGGAAAAGTTCAGATTTTGTCCATGTCAGTGATTCAGGAAAAGGTAAAAGATGTAACATTGGAGGGCTCCACAAAAGAGATAAGGGAGGACACTCCTCTATCGAGATTCCAAATCAGTGAAGATGCACCAAAGATAATGAAAGGTGATGGTAAGTCTTCTGAAGCAAAAGATGGTCAACCTTTAGTTAAAAATATTGCTAATGGAAGCTGGTCCTCTCTTTTTGGTGTGAAATCTACTGGGAAATCTTCTTTTCCCCTTGTTGACAATACGTCGGACCCTGAGAAAGGAATATTTAGCATTTCCCTTCCTGATTCACTGGTTGATCATACAGTAGCTTCAATGAAAAATATGCTAATAGGAAAGTTTATGGGCCTAAGACCTAATATTGATACAGTAAGGGTTTATGCAGCAAGGAAATGGAGGTTAAAAGGCCAAGTCGACATAGCCGCCCTACCAAAAGGTTTTTTCACTTTTGATTTTTCTAGTTCTGAAGACCTTTCTGTAGTTCTGTGTGGGGGTCCTTGGATGTTTGGTAAATCATCTTTGGCTCTTCAAAAATGGGGGACAAATATTGATCTTAATATGGATATGTTCGAATCAGCCCTAGTGTGGGTTCAATTCTAGGGACTTCCTCTGGAATACTGGCATGAAGATGTTTTTTCGGGATTGGCTCGCTCGTTTGGGGAGCTCTTAACCATAGACCCAATGATAGCTGCTAAGACTAGATTAGTCTATGCTAGAATCTGTGTCAACATTAATCAAAAGACAGATCTCCTGGAAGTCATTTCTATTAAATCAAAGCTGAGAACTTATAATCAAGTTGTGGAGTTTGAATCAATCCCCTTTGCCTGCTTTACCTGCAAAAAATATGGTCATTGGGAAAAACAATGTCCTCTTAAACCTTCTGTTAAATCTAAAAAGAAAGATTCAAGAGTTGTTTGGAAAGAGAAAAAAGGCTCTTCTCCCTCTCTTCCAATCCCCTCAAATGTTTTAGAAGAGAAAAAATCAATAGAAGATCTAAACGCTGATCTAACAAATCAGACAGAGGAAGATATTCTTCAGTTAGCAGTTGATAAAGATTTACCTTAGATCCTGGAGCAGGAGGACCCATTTATAACAGAACAAAGGAAAAAATTGGATGATTCCTTACCTAATAATCAAAGCCCTCTGGCCAGGAATAGGGAGAAGGATCTCCAGCCCCAAAATGTTTCAATGGAAGTTTGTGTTCAAAAGGAGCCACAAGTCTCAAGAATAGAACAACAAAATGAGAATGGTTGCTTCCCTGAAATATATGGGCAGGGAGTAACAGGTGTGGACAAATTGGGATCTTCACCTTTAGTGAAAGAGTAGGTTATATCTATTATTAATGGAAATAGTAGCAAGAGTTGGTTTGAAGTCAGTGAGGAGGACAATCAAAAAGAAAGTTTTGATGATTTGTCTCCTATCTCGGAAAAGAAGGAATCCCAATGGTCTAAGGTGAAAAATAATAAGAAAGAAAAAAAACCCTCTAAGAAAGGAGGACTGAATCTAAAAGCTCAAGAATCAGGGAAGAAGGTGGAAATAACCCCTCTAGGGGGAGTCCAGACCAGAAGGAAAAAAGCAGATGTAGGATCACCCAGGGAGGAAGAGGCAGACCTTCTCAAAAAGCTATGAGAGAGCTAGAAGCAAAACAGAGTATTGCGGATGGTAAACAATCTACTATCCTTGAGATTTTCTCCCCAATCCATTAAATGAAGATTATATCTTGGAATATTAGAGGTCTAAATAGTCCTCATAAACAAGATGTTCTTAGAAATTTGGTAAGAGACTCAAATCTTGATATTATTATTATCCAGGAAACTAAAATGTCTAGAGAGAAAGTCGAGAAAATTAACCCTTTTAAGAATGGTAGTAGTATTGGCAGCGACTCTGATGGTGCCTCTGGTGGTGTTGTGATTTTCTGGAACAATGCTATTGTTAACTGCAAGAAGATTCATGTTGAGAAGAACATTATCCTTATTTGTGTCAGACATATTAAGTTGGAATGTTCTTGGAACCTCATGAATATTTAAGCCCCTAATAAAAAAAGTGGAAGGCTCAGATTCTAGAAAAGACTTAAAGAAATTAGGAATAAATTCCAGGCAATTAGCTGGATGGTGATGGGCGACTTTAATACTCCCCTGCTGGTAGACGATAAAATGGGTGGTGCTCTTTCTCAAGTTGATAGCAGAATGGATCTCATGGAGTATATTAATGATCAATCTTTCTTTGATATGGAGTTGGAAGGTATTTCCTATACGTGGTCGAATAGAAGAACTGGTGCGGATCTCATACAGGTGAAACTTGACAGAACCCTTCTCTCTCTTGATTGGCTTTCTAAATTTTCCTGTTCTTTATCTTCCTCTATTAGGATTGGCTCTAACCATTTCCCTATAATCTTCAATGCTAATATATTGAATGGCAAAAATAATATCCCGTTTCGCTTTGAGAAGATGTGGTTAGCCCACCCTAACCTAAAAGATTGCATTTCTAAATGGTGGAATTATAATCAGGAAGGCACTGCCATGTATAATATAGCCAAAAAGTTGAGTAATGTTAAAACTTGGAATAAGGAAGTCTTTGGGGACATATTCAAGGCTAAAAGTATCAAAAAGGAAGAGATCAAGACAATTCAAGAGATTATTCAAAATGAGGGTCTCTCAGAGGAGCATAGATGTATGGAGAATGTCTTGGTGGCTGAATATCATAACATCATTTCTAAAGAGAAGTCCTTCTGGAGGCAAAGATCAAGAGCTCTCTGGCTTAAAGATGGGGATAAAAATACTAGATTTTTTCACATGACTGCTATGAAACACAAAGCTATCAACAGAATTTCTTCCTTAAAAGTCAACACTAAGAATCTGGTTAAGGAAGAAGAGATAAGAAAGGAAATGCTTCATTCCTTCTCTTTACTTCTATCTAGAGAAGACATGCTTGATCCCCAGAACCAAAACGAAATTCTCTCTGCTATTCCTTCTCTGATAGACAGTAATACCAACTCCAGACTTAAGGCTATCCCGGATGATAAGGAAATCAGAGATGCTGTCTTTTCCTTTGAAGGCGACAAATCTCCAGGTCCTGATGGATTTCCCCTTTTCTTCTTCTAGCAATTTTGGGAGATTACTGGTCAGGATGTTCTCAATGCTGTCAAAGAACTTTTTGGTACTAAATCTCTTCTTAGAGAACTTAATGCCACCTTTTTAGTTCTTGTACCTAAATTCCATGGTGCTAATACGGTGGAATCCTTCAGACCAATCAGTCTTTGTAATGGAATATACAAGATTATAGCTAAAGTTATGACTTCTAGACTGCTTGCTCTTCTGCCTTCAATTATATCCCCTCAACAGAATGGATTTGTTCGTGGGTGACAAATCCTAGATTCCATTGTGGTTGTTCATGAGAATATACACTCCCTTGAAACTGCCAAGAAATAGGGCTTTCTCATGAAATTGGATTTATCTAAAGCCTATGATAGGGTTGACTGGCCGTTTCTCCAAAAAGTCTTAAGCAGCTTTGGTTTTGATGCAGGGGTTATCAAAATGGTTAATTAGCTGGTCTCTACTGTGACTTCCTCTATGATTGTGAATGGTGGCTCTTCCAATTTCTTCAAACCTTCTAGGGGTCTAAGGAAGGGGGACCCTATCTCTCCTATTTTGTTTTCTATATTGGCTGAAGGGTTGGGAAGATATATATCTAAACTTTTTAATATTGGCCTAATCTCTGGTCTCCATCCCTCCTCAGCCAGAACCTCCTGTTCCCATGAACAGCTTGTTGATGAAACTCTTATTATGGGTGAAGCTACTGTGAAAGAAGCTAGGAATCTTAAAAAAGCTTTATCTATCTACACCTCGGCAATGTGTCAGCTCATCAATTGGGATAAGAGCTCCATATTTTTTATCAACACTCCTCTAGAGAGACAATATAAGATGTCTAAAATTCTTGGCTGCAGCATTGGTGCTCTTCCATCTTCATACTTGGGGCTCCCTCTCTATTCTAAACCTCCAGATAGCTTTTGGAACCAAATTGTTGATAGATTCAATAGGAAGTTGGCTGGCTAGAAAGGTGCTCTCCTTAGCAGTTCAGGTAAACTTCAGCTTTTGAAATCGACATTACAAAATTTGCCTGTGTATGCTTTAATCCTTTTTAAGATCCCCCATAAGTATGAAATGGTGCTTGAAACTATCCAAAAATGCTTCTTATGGTCTGGAGTTGAAGATAAAAAAAGGCTCAGTTTGATTGCCTGGGAAAAAGTTTGTAAGCCTAAAAATAAAGGGGGTCTGGGGATAAGACCTATTAAGATTATTAATAAGGCTCTTTTGGCTAAGCAGGTTTGGAG
>MU225234.1:884574-906034 GCA_018584345.1 Thuja plicata | reverse complement strand
ATCTTTCCTAGTTGACATTGTTTGCACATAGCATTCTCAAGTTTCTTTAACTTAGGTAGCCCTCTAACCTTTTTCAATTTACTTATGCTTACCAAGTTATCAAAGTTCACATGACACAACCTCTTATTCCATAACCAAACATCATTGTATAGTGCAAACAAACATCTTTCTTCAGATAAATCGAGATAAAATAATTTACCTTTAGTCTGATCACCACTTCCAACAAGTTCTCTAGTATAATCATAGATCTTTGCTTTTATGTGATGGAACTCAACTCTGTAACCAGAAGTGTTCAGCTATGCAACACTAAACAAATTGTATTTAAGATCATCAACCCAATACACAATATCACATCTGATTTTTTCAGTCAAGTTAATCAATCCTTTACCTTTGATAAGACATGGTGCATCATTACCAAATTTTACATATCCTCCGTTGCATTGGTTTAGGGTTTCAAACTTATCCTTGTCACCAGTCATATGATGGGAACAACCACTGTCAATGATCCAATGATCGCTTTTACTCATATAAGAGATTAATGTAGTTTTCTCATCATCATCAGAATCTTCTTTCATTGTAACATAAACAACTTCTATATCATTGTCATCAGAATTGTCAGTATCATTGTTAGAATTTTCTTCAGCAATATAATAAGATTTCTTACCTTTGTCTTTGTAATCCTTATATTTCTTGAAGTCTCTGTCATCCTTTCTGTCTTTGTATTCCTTGTATTTGTAGTCCTTTCTTTCATCTTTTTCATTCTTATCAGGACATCTAGCAGCTATACGACCAACTTTATTGCATGAGAAAAAAATAATAGGAAGTTTACCTCTGTATTTTCCTTTTCCTCTGGATAGCCTTTTTTCCATAAGTGCTTCAAGTTCTTCAAGATCATCATCAGCAGTGTCACTATCACTGCTCACATTTTTCTTTCCTTTCTTAGATTTATTGAGAACCAACTATGATCTAAAAGCAGAATCAATACCTTGTGGATTATAGTTATCATAATTTGACATTTCAAATGCAGTGAGTCTGCCTATCAGATTTTCCAGATTCAGATTATTGTTAGGAGTACATCTTAGTTCTTGAATTTCAAAAACTCTAATAGTATATACACGAAGTAAAGTTCTTAGTACCTTGCTCATAATAGTGTTCTCATCTATTGTTCCATTAGCTCCTCTAATGGCATTTACAACTTCTTTTACTCTACCATAATACTGGTTAACATTTTCTCCTTCTTGCATTTTCATCTCATCAAAATTACCTCTTAGACTTTTTGATTTAGCTCTCAGCACATTTGTGTCTCCACCATAGACAGTTGCAAGTTTATCCCACATCTCCTTTACATTTGTGCAACTCTTTATGTCATCAAACTCTGAATAGCTCAATGAGGAGGCAATCTCCAACATTGCTTGATTGTGCACTTTATTTTCTTTTAGTTGTGCGGCTGTGAGAGGATTAGAAGGTGATACATAGTCATTTTCAATAAGTCGCTTAGAATCATCTCCAATATCGGCTAGATGCAGTTCCATCAAACTCTGCCATGCAGGAAAGTTATCTTTGTTCAGCTTGGGAACCTCCTTCTTATACATCTTGATCTTTTCGCTCCAAGTACCTTCAAACTATTTTCAGGAGACCAAAGCTCTGATACCAATTGTTAGAATGATTTTAGAATAACTGAGAGGGGAGGGGTGAGTCAATTATCCTCAGGTCTAGATGTAGCAAATAAAACTTTTATGTATTTCAGATCTACGCGGCAGCAGTAGCATATGTCAATAACTTTAATCATGCAATTTACTGTCTAATGAAATTGCTTGTAGAAACATAACAGTAAAACAAACCATAAGTATTCACACAAGTTGACACAATTATTTAACATGGAAACCCAATATGGGAAAAACCACCAGTAACATGCTACCAAGTTTTCACTCTTCTGAAATGAGCTCTGTGAGGAGCCAACCCTGTTAAAGGTTATAATAACACACTGTTAGGTGTGACCTGGTTAAAGGATTTAATCACCCTATTAGGATTGGCCTTGTTAGAGGACATAGAAAATTCCACCTGAATGTCACCTTGTTAGAGGATTTATACAAATGACTATTAGGTCAACCTTGTTAAAGGATTTAACTGATACAATGATTAGAAAGTAATCAGCAGTTGTGATCTGATACATACAACTTAATTTGCAAATTCAAATCCAATTACAACTCTGATGTTAACTTATTGGATAGCCTGCATTGTCATTTCAACCTTCTGATCTTCTTGGAAATCCATGAAGCAATCACACATGCAAATCTTTGCTTCTGTATTCATCCTTCTCTACTAGATCATGCCAAACAGTAAATCAACTATGCAATCCTCTTGCATACACACATGTACTTCCACATTCAACAACACATTGAGCACACACAATGAATAACCCCTGAGGTTATCATATACCTCTCTGTCTAGGTCAGATAAATCTTTGCCACTTAATCAATATCGTAGAACTTAGGTTAGGCCAGATCCAATGGATCATTCCATCATTTACATTACATTTACTTCTCCAAAGTAGTCTCTAATTAAATCTTGAAACCATGCATTAATTATGGTTACCGATACATTAAATGAACTTGATCAATCTTTAATTAACATTACATATCCCAATAAAATTAACTAAGTCGGCCAGAGATCTCAAATCTCATCATTAATCCAATTACTGTAAGTCAGCCAACATCACTGTTTCCACTCGGCAATTTCACTGGTGCTCGACATTGAACAACTTTTCTCTTCACAAACAACTTCGCTTGGCATAATCAACTTTTCTCAGCACAAGCAACTTTGCTCGGCACAAGCCAAACTTGCTCGGCACAAAATAGCTAAAAAACTATCTTTGAAAGATCAACAACTAATTACTTTGCCAGAGTGCCAACTGATCAAGTACCCTTTTATTTGCCTTAACTCAACCATTCACTTGGTATTCTTGTTAAATATTCTTCATCAATAGTGGATATGGTACTCAAATAGATAACAATAGTCTCACCAGTTAAGGTTTGACAGCAATGACAAAATAACAATTGCTTTCATTGTCACTTTCCAACATGTGACTGGCACAGAAGCATAGACTAGATGCTCGATTCCCCATAACTTTTGATGGGTATTGTTTCAAGAACCGAAAATGGATAAATGATGTTCTCTCATGTACCCAAAGGTATCCAAAGTGTTATATTGGTGGAGTTCAAGGTTTGAAGGGTACTTTCTTCATTAAGTGCCCCAATTAGCCCTTCCAAGCCAAAGTGAGGGTTCCTAAGTTAGAGGAGTTGTCCATGTTTCAAGACTTGTCCTTTTGGGAAAAGTGCTTCCCCAACTAGTACTCTTTGATAATACAATTAATTTCCAAGGATCTTTGGGATATTTTGAAGTAAAACTAGAAAATTTGTTCAATGTGGATGGAATTTTCATGTAATTCTGCAACTTTTTGCAATTGTACGGATCTATACAGATGAATGACGGCTTGAGACCAATTGGAGAAGTTGAGGATTGGAAATAAATTTCATTTTCAACTGGTTTGGGCTCCTGAAGAATTAAGGATACACCAATTGGAGAAGTATATGTAATTTTTATGCTACAAATGACCACCGTGATAGAACTACAAATAACCACACACTTAGTACTACATTGTTTTGATACTATGTGGGATTCATAGGTGAATGATTGAACACACATTTGCACAAACAAACCACAATTTATTTAAATCAAATACTTTACTACTTTGAACACATTCAACGAAGCCTTATATTTTATTGTACAAGAATTTATAAGACATCTTATTTAACACATTTGAAACAAAGCCTTAAGAATTTTTTGTCAAATATTTGCATTCTTGCATGTATTTCAGCATTATACAAGTTTGACTGTACACACCACCTTTCATACAAAATCATTGTATATCATTGATACAACATATTATGAATAAATATATCAATGTTATCTAAAGTCTGAGATATATAATTTCTCAAAATCTTAGATACACAACTATATACCAAAATTTTAAGTGTCATCTCCGCTCCTAAAGTTTATAAGTTTAACACATGGTACTCGATGACATCTACATTCCAATCCCTACATTCGGAAGGCACAAGAAAAAAAATTATTTTATAGTTTGACAAAAATAGTATGAATGTATAAGTAACTAAATGAACCAAAGAACATGACTAGCCAATGCATAGTGAAGTTTACCATCATAAAAGATCTCAAATAATCAAATTCACACCTCAATCTCCTATATCTATCATATATGTATCCAAATACACTTACAATCCACATACAAAACCAAGTTTATTGGCTCAAACAAATAAAATAGAAAACTACAATGAATGTATTGAACATAACCGTAATGAACATGGAAAACCTTGCAATGAGTTGCACTTACCTACTGAAGTGTGCCTGAAGGGTCATCTCTCTGCTTGAGGGTATTCAATATTGCTTCATAATTAGCAGTACTAATAGTCCAATGTTCCTTTGTCTTTGGTTTTCCTTGATGTTTCAACAACTTAACATTGTCTACTATAACAAGGTGTGAATACATGAGAATGGTTTTTTGCTTCTCGTACTTTTCAAATGCGAGAATACCATTATTTATAATCATGTATGTGTGAAACCATGCTCCTGCAACAACATGTGATCTTGTTGGATATGTGAACATATCATCATCTGTCATCGGTTGTGCAAGTTTTTGCTTTCCACGTACACAACATGCTAACCAGTAATCCAATCTCTCATCATTCCCCTATGGTGAAACCAATACAAAAACATGTCCTAGCTATAGAAGATCTAAAAGATGGTCGTAGTCAAGTGAACAATCCATGTAATCATTTATTACAGAGAGTGTGACAGATAAAGGAAGATAATGTGGAACCCATGTATCAACCCACTCACTTGACTCACACTGATCCCAATCACACTGAAGACACCGTGGAAAAAAAAAAGCCAACTCTCGTCTCCAAATGGTCCATTTACTATCATCTAAGCTTCAAAATGAATGCATTTTTGAAGAATATTTCACGGTTTGATAATCCAACCTATCTCCAATTGTGCCCAACTTAACCAACCAAAATAATTTGCACACCATTGAATCAAGAGTTCCCCCATATGACAATGTTGAAGTACACCAATCAACAATAGAATGAGCATCAAGGAGTTCTGCACCTGAAATCATCAATTTCTCCTTAACTAGAGCTCTTTTTACACATGCACCTGCTCCATCATGCTCCCCTTTTCCATGACCAGCCTAAAAAAAACTCCAAATATGAGGTACACCTCTCTCTACATGCATTCTACATAACCAATAAAACATACAAGCATTTTTTAATTGACATGTGCAATTATCTGACCAAATGAGATGTCTATCCATAGAAATATCATTTTCCTGCACCCACTCAAAATAATTCTCAAAGAAATGTTGGACATACTCATGAGAGTGAGATCTATCATCTCTCATATAAAAATGGTATTCTCTGATTATCTTCCGATCATCTTCTGTACTATTAGGGGAATGTCTATATGTTATGTGCACAAAAATAGCAACCTGAATAGAATTGTAATATTGAGCTTGCAACTCATTTTGGGGCTGCAATGTATAGTTCTCTAAAAATTCAACAACCGATATAATAGTTCCAATCGGGAAAGTGTCCTTACAAATCCTGAATTGTTGATCCAACCACTGAGACCTGTAACTATGCCTTTCATACTTGTAAAAAATATTCTTCTTGAAATCTGAAATAAAATCAGCTACATTGCATTCTTTTGTAACCAACTCACATCTAGAGCCTTCACCTCCCCTTTTCAATGTATATTTAACAGTTTCATATACCTTTTTTTGGACAACTATCTTTCCAAAATCATGTTCGCAGCCCTCATGAAAACATGACACAAAATTCACTAGCCCACCACACTCTAAGCACTTGTCATTTAAGCAATCTTGTCTATAAAAGAAACATCCATCATCTCTAGGACATAAAAAATGATCTAGCAAGTCTCTTGATGATTTTGGAAGAGCACTTGCACCACACTCCTCCAACATTTCACTAGTATGCAAAGTAAAATGATCGTAACAATTCATGATGCATTGAAAACTCTACATGATATTTGCAACAACAAGTATTTTGAATCTTAAGAGGCACACAAAAAAAAGGCTTGAATGCTTCAAATTCTCTTTGTGATATTTGCAATGTTGGATGTGTCTCACAATTTTTTTTGAACAACATTGTTTGACTCACCTCCAAATGATGTTTTGGATGCAGGGTGCGGTCTTGAATGCCAATTCTCAACTTCAAGACATCCTTCACATTTGGTGACACTCTTGAGTTAGATTTCCAAAATAGTTGAATTTGATGCTTCACACCATTGGTAAGATTCTTATCACAACGTGTAAGTCTCCCACCATAAGACCATGTATCATTTTGAAGAGGATCATCAAGTATTTCTCTTCTTGCAAGTGCTCTATCCAAATTTTTACGATTTAGGTTCAAGTCAACACAAGTTTGTCTCATCAAATGAGCCTTTCTCAAATGATGAATTACTAAGGAGGTTTTAATAACCCTCCTAGCGGCTCTCTTATCTTTTTCCTTGGTAGTCTTCCCAATGGAATTGAGAGCACTAAAATGATTTCTCACAATAATAGCATTCCTCTCCTTTTTATTGTTCACACTAATCTTTAATTTGACTAGAATAGGTTTCATCTTTTGCATCTTTAACAACTGTACAAACAATTGACATTTCTCAACCAATGTCTTGTGGCTCAAAAAATTGATCAAAAAGTTTTGAAACCTACAACCGAACAGTTCTTTCTAATTGCTTGCCATCGAAATTGCTCATTATGTTCTCATCAATTTCAAGCAACCATTTTGTTGTTCTTGAAGGTCTCAAATTTGAATTTTGTCTTTCTTCCTCACAAGGGACTTCATTTCTCATATAATTTGGAGATGTGTAATGTTGATTTGGTTCTTGTGCACCATTATCATCGTCAATTCCTTCATAGTCGATCAGTGGATTGTCATTGTCAATGTCCACACTTCCATTGTCCACATCTACGTGTTCATTTTCAAAACCTACATTTTCATCTTCAATCCCTACATTCTCATTTTCAATATTATTGTCATAAATCATTTCAAATTCACGTTCTTCTTCACTTGAAACCACATTTAAGGGTGGGCCTATGCCCACATCTTCATTAATATTTAACATACCTTGTCTCTTGTTCTGATGGGCAACCCTATCCATTTATCTTTACACTTCAATCTCTTCACTTGTGAGCTTCCTCTTCCATTTATGCTTTTGACGGCTACTACTCCCCATGGTGAGACCAAAAAGGTGATGCAAAAACCCTTGATAATATAGAGATTCCAACAAAAAGGGTGGAAAAAGTGTTTTTTGTCTTTCATAACTGATTTCCCGTGATATTCTCTGCAGAAAAAATGTGTTTCTCGGACAGGGACCCAGAGAATCAATTTTTTTTTTCTTTTGGACACCAGTAAAACATATCGGATATCACATAATATCGAATATCTGATATTATCGGACATTAGATATTATCGGATATCCTATATCTCCTGCCCAAATTTGGCTTGGACCTTTTCATTTTCATCCTATTTTGAATGTTTATTTTACTAAATTCATCACTATTATATTTTAACAATATTAATATTATATAAATATTAATATTAGATGGTAATAACATTAGTATTATATAATTATTTAAATATTCATATTGTATTATATAAATTAGTATTATATTATTATTATTTATTTCTCGTAGTATAATATTAGTCTTAATTATTTATTAATATTTATATTATAACAATAATACCTAGGAGAGAGAGAGAGAGAGAGCTATTAATATTTATATTATATTAATATTAATATTAATTTATTATATAAATATTAATAGCTCTCTCTCTCTCTCTCTCCTAGGTATTATTGTTATAATATAAATATTAATAAATAATTAAGACTAATATTATACTACTATACAATAGAGAAATAAATAATAATAATATAATACTAATTTATATAATACAATACGAATATTTAAATAATTATATAATACTAATGTTATTACCATCTAATATTAATATTAAAACAAAAATGAAATTTATAATATATAACCTACAAATATGAAATCATAAAATTGAAAAGAGCGTTGAAATTGAAATATTGGATTTGGGCAGGAGTTATCAGATATCTGATATTACCTATAATATCCGATATACGATTAGGTTTTTAATTTGCTTTGGGTTTTGGATTTGCAATGCCAAACGTGGATAGTCAACCCAAATGATGTGTTCACCATATTTCCTTTGATCTCGAGACTTTGACCATGTAGCTGACAACCTTGTTTTCACCCGAAATTGATGAAACAAAAAGGGTTTCTTAAAGACATTATCAACTTTCATCAATATAATTGTTGTTAGATCTCAAGTTCAGTAAGTAATTATTACTTGTTTTCTAATTGAGTTGTCTCTAAATTCCTAATTAACAGACTGAATGAAAAACAACTATAACTTTCAAACGGTTTAACCTTTTTGAAATACAAAACATGCGTCACATTCTATGCTTCACCTACTATAAGAAAAAAAAAGTTTGCAATTTTGAAAGTTTAGAATTAGTTACGGTGGTCAGACACGAGATTTTTTTTAATTTTGAGTAAGTTGTAGTAGAAAATTCATAATTATTTATTTATTTATTTGGTAAACAATTACACAAAAATATGTGTCACATTCGAGCATGAGACTACTACTTATATCTAGAATCTTGTGAAAATATATCATCATTTGATTGTGATTAAGGTGGTCAGACATACACGTACTTTTAATCGTTTTCCTAAAAATTTTGTACTACTGCATTGAAATCTAAAATATTGAACAATTAGATTAATTTTTTTTCAGACAAGGGCTAGTAGTTTAGAAACTACATTCAATTTCGTACAGATTCTATTGTTACAAATTTTTCACATAAGGTTGATAAGATGTTCAACCTTTTACGTCAAGTTGACTAACCCTAATTTTATGATTTTTCATTGCCACTTAAGGCCATAGCTTGGTATACCATGATCCTGCACATACCCATGTGCATGATTGTAAATCTAGATATCCTCAATGAGAATAAAATCAATAAAAGCACAAAAAAATTTCCCAACTATGTCATTTATAATGGAATTGAATAGCCATTTCTTGAAAACAAGTCAGGGTTTGTCCACAACATATATAACCCTAGGAGTAACCATTATCAACCTTTGAACTTAGGGTTTTTAGAAATAACAAGAGATAACTAGAAAATCAACGACCAGGGTTTGCAAATGAACACACTTGCAATCTCTCCTCGCTCCTCATTTCCTCAACCACACCTGAATGCTTTGAATAAGGTTAAAAATGACCAAGTGATGCATATCTAATTCTCATATTTGTCCAAACAATTCCACATTAAATGTTCTTCAAATTTAGCAGCTTTTAACCCTTTTTCCATAACAATAATCTATCAAACTCTCTACAATCCTTGGCAAGGAAAGTATTTGCTTTGGAAATCAAACATATCAACTTAGCATCACTACACCAACATGTCCAAATTACCTTTGACTGATATGCTGAAAATTTCAACATCTACGCTTCACAAAGGTGCTGAAGATATAACACCCCCTCAACCTATACCTTTTCAATTTAGTTTCTAGAAGAACCATCCTTACCACCCTGAGGTACAAATCCATCCTTCACATCATTGTCTTTCTTTTCTTTTGACTTATTAACTCATGTCTTTTCCATCTCTTTCTTCATTTGATCTAGATCAATTCCTTCTGTGGAATAGAAGACCTAAGATTATTTCCTCTGCAAAAATTAGCAATATATCATTGTTTATTGTATCTATATCATATAACACCATGCTACAAATCATTTCCATCATTTTCATAGTAAATCTATAGTTAGCATCCTTCTGGACAAACTTATTACATTTGTAAAAATATCCATTGAAGGATTGAATAGTCATAGCATTGTTTTCATTCATGAAATCATTCCTCATAATTCAACTTTTGCATCCATTAACCCTGTGACCAATTCTATTGCAAGCGTAGCACTAACCATTAAATGGTTGAGAATTCAAGAGACAAAATGAAATTATGTTCATTCTACTCCTCCATTTTGCAGCCTTATGCCCAATCTTATTGTAAGAAAATAAATTACTATTAAAAGGTTGTGACTACCTGGTTCAAGCAGTTTGATTAGGAACTAACCTTTTGAAGTTATTCCTAATAATCTAGACTTCAGTGAGTTTGTTTTGATCTCCTTATGTCTTCTTGGATTCATCTTGAACTTTATCTTTACCATTAGTTTTAGATATTTCCCCTTTTTCAAAACCAAGACCACCCTTGTCCTTTTGTGTTTTGTCACCAACACCTTTGAGTTTTAAACCCTTTTAAATTTGTTTTTTTTTTGCATCTTCCAATTCCTTTCTAAGAGCAAAAATCTCTTCCTCAAGTTTGGTACATTCAATATTTATATCATGATGCTTAGTCTCTAAATAGTCAATAAATTTCTTTCTGTCTTCAACTTAAATTCCTTCACATTAACTATATCATTTTATGTCTTCTTCAGTTTCTCATCATTGTCTCTATTTCCTTCATTTTCATTCTTTAGTTTGAAAATTTCATCTTTTGTCATTTTGAGTTTGTTTTTGCATTCCTTTTTTTCTACAAATTTAGTTTTTAGTTTGGAAATCATCTTTTTTGATTTATTGAATTTGGTTTTGTATTATTCACATTTCGCATCTGTAGAATCCATGTCCTTAAGAGCATACCTGAGTTCTCCTTCAATATCTACTTCACAATCATTAGTATTGATATCCCTTCATTCTAGTTCCATTGCCTCAAGATCCTTTTGTAGAAAGATCATCTTGTTGGTCTTAGCTTAAGACCCCATCTATTCAAATCCAAGATCTACCTTCAATTTTTAAACTATTTCCTTAGGAACCTTTCTTTGCTACCAATTGTTGAACACACTCAGATGATGAGAGTGAAAGAGGTTGAATTAGAATAAAATAAAACTTAAACATTCATTAACCATTAAATCATATGTGCAGAAGTAATAACCTAGTTAAAAACATGCACCACACAATAACACCAAGATTTTTATGTAGAAAACCCAAGGAAAAAAACACGGCGAGGATCAACTTGCAATATATGAAACAAGTTTTTACAAGGTTTTTTTTAGGCTCATTAAAAAGGAAGCTCACTAGTCCTTGAATGGAATTGAGGCTAAGGCACATTTCCCTAGGTCAAGGTACAATGGACTTGCAAACTGAAGATCACTTCTCCAAGGCAAGACACAATGAGATTACAATGAAAACATAATGTGAACTGTGGTTGGAGAAGCGTCTAAAAAATTCTGATAGTGCAGTCCTATTTATAGCCCAAATATTTTATCACACTGATTTCAAACACTTCATAATTATCTAATATATTTTACTATTTGATTTTTCACTTCCTAAACCTCACATAAACTCTCACCTCTTCACAAATGATTTATTCTTCCTTACATGTCTTGCACTACATCCCAAAAAATTAGCTAGGTTGGTCTCAATTGCATTCAAAATTATCAAAAATAGGTTGTGGATCAAGCAAGATTTAGTTTGAACTCCAAACATGTCATATTACATACTCCAAAGTAAATGAAATAGGTCATGATCAACCGCAATTAAAGGAACACACCTAGTTGGCTTAGATATCAACACCACTATCAAAATTGCTAACTATTTCACTTCTTATCATCAGAGACAAACCAAAACACCATGTCGACCACCATACAATATATGTATACCATTAGAAATATTTATTCAATCATTTTGTAAAATAACTAATCATCAAATGGTAGTGCAAAGAAAGCAATTCACTTAAATGATAATCATTGTGCAGTCTGGATAGACTATTTGTCATCAACATGATGAATATCATACACTGAAGCACAAACAACCTTGAATCTCATGTCACTAGTCCTATACACCATCCTCAACATCTTCCCAAATTTCATAGCCAAACCATTCGCTATGGCATAATGAGCATTATAGTGAGAAAAATTGAACACCTTTATACAGATAGACTATGATCCAAAGCTCAAAACCTTATAATGTTTTATGCAATAGATATTATGAATTGAATACTTGACAGTAAGCACTTGACACCCATAAATTATAAATCCAAAACTATACTACTAGAGAATGTAATGAAATAAAATGCGGATAAAAATAATAGCTCATAGTCATATGGAAATGCATTTTTTCAACACTTATATAATTTCTCCAATCATTCAAATGAGTCTAAAATCATGAATCATCTAAATGACTTCTTAACCATGTAGACCTCAACCAAGGTGACTGCATCATGTAAGAAAATCAAAAGTCAAGTGTGCCAATACTTACCATAATTTTGGATTGATATAATACCATCTAATGAACCTCTCGAATACCTTCTATGTCTCTAAAACAGAATGATATGACACAACTACCCGCAAATATATTTCAACATACATCTTTTGGACTCACACAAATACTCTCAATTATGCGTCATCTGATTCACTGTTTACTACAACACATACCCCATTTATCCAACTTAATGACAAAAAATATTGTTATATACATGAATGATAACACATATTACCAACAATATGACATTAGACTCTATATTCATCTATTTTGTTGGACATTGATAGTGGTGGCAAAAACATGGTACATTAACCAGGAGAAAAGGGCAAAAACCATAACATGGGAAGAGATAACATCAAATTTTCTTCATGCATTTTCTTTATATAATGAGAATCCACAAGTACATACCACAGTACAAAGAATTAGGGACATCATATTTAGTTGCTAGAGCATGAAGATTCGGGAAGGGTAGAGGGAACTAGATTGGAGTAAGCATAGACAAGAGCATTGTAGATCAAACATGTTTCTTTCTTGTAAAACAAAAAATAGATCACCCAATATCACAAACTATCAAAAGAACCATTTCTATTTTCATATCTCAATAATTACCAAGACACCTCAATCAAGGGATGCCTCAATCAATCGTACCCATTCCTCATTAAATCTGTCATTTTCCATCCTCTTTTCCTAACCATGACACTTCATACATATGCCATTACTTTCCCCCTCTACCATTCTTTAGGCTTGACTGTGTGGGATATAATAGAATACTTTCATATCAAAAGAAGATTTGAGAAGGGAAAAAAGAATTGATTCAAAATACTGTAAATCAAAAAATAGATTGTCCAATATCATAAATTATAAAAAATCAATTTCTATTTTCATGTCTTATTAATGCATTACTCTCCCCCTGTACCATTATTTAGGGATTACTATGTGGGATGTGACAGAACAATTAAATATCAAAAGACAATTTGGGGAGGGTAGAAGGAATTGGATTAGATTAAGCATAAATAAAAAGCACTATAGATATTGGAGGCAAACACGTTCCAACCTGGAAAGAAAAGAGAAAACTAAGGAAAGTGCTCAGAAAATAGACCACCACCAAAGAATACCATGCAAAGAAAATAGTTAATATTGAGTTGTTAAGTAATGATTTATTCCAAAAATGATAGGTAGTAACAATGCTTTTCTTCTCCATCATCAATGCAACATCTCTAAATAAGTATCCCAACAATCAATCACTACAATGTGTCATCTAAAACTAAAGTTTATAATTTTATATGTTTATTTCCCCCTTTAGTTTTAGTAAAAAATTCTATAGCTTAGTTTAATTATACACTCATATTTTAGAAAGCCCGACCATGATGAGTACATGAATTTTTATCTCTTGATTTTGTTACTCATTCTATTTGTTTTCCTAATATTTAAGATGATCCATGGGGTTAACAAGAATTTTCCCCTTGGCAATATGGGGTGGATTTTTGTACGACAAACTAGAGAATTTATGATGTACATCCATGGATCTGTGTAGAAAAGACTTAGTAAATATGGATTTATGATGTACATCCATGGATTTGTGTAGAAGAGACTTAGTAAATATGGACAACTATTTAAAATGCACTTTTTTTGATGTCCTACTATTATTTCTACTGATCTAGAATTCAGTAAATCTTCATTTATGAATACGATGAGTAGAGGGCTTCTTCTGGGCTATTCCAAGTCGTTGATGTAGTTGATGGAAAAATGGAACCTTATAGAAGTGTAGTATGACCTTCATAGAAGAATGCAAGGATTTGTGGTGTCCTTTATAAATGGGGCACTTTGAAAGAGTGCATTCTTGTTCAAACTGATGAATTTGTCCAATTGAATTTGAGCGAATTGGGTGGGAAAATCGTTCTTATGCATGAAAAGTGAAAAGTTGTATGTTTAATTATGCCAAGAGTGGGAATATTATATTCTTCTTCTCTTGGTGTCCTCTATTTGACCTCTAACAATTTGGATGGTGAAACTATCCTTAGTACTATTTGTATGCTTAACAACCTTAGTCATGTTGACCTTTCTAGTAACCATCTGAATAGAAGCTTGCTATCCTGTCTGGGATGTCGCTCTTGTCTAATTAGGCTACATATTAATGGTAACCATGTGAGTGGTAATATTCCATATTCTTTAGTGAAGATGTCCTCACTAAAATATTATGATGTTTATAATAATTCTTTAAGTGGTTTTATCCCAGACTCCTTAGGAAATCTATCTTTCTTGCAAAGTTTGGATCTATCTCACAACTATCTAAATGGAGGCATTCTAGGTTCCTTGAGCAATCTCTCTTTTCTTAGATACTTGTAAATATTTGACAACCAATTAAATGGAACTCTTCCCTCCTCATTTTTGAAGCTCTCCTCCCTTGGGACACTCTATGTTGATAGGATTTCCTCTTCGGTGCTACCCTCATCACTTGAAGATCTTTCTCTCTCACTATAAGATCATCAAATAATCTTAGAGGCTTTCTTAGACATAGTAAATTGAAAAGCTTGGCCTTGTCAAACTATGTACTTAATTTCAGCACCACATAGATTCCCTCATTCTAGTTGTTCTGGTTATCTATGACATCATGTAAGGTGGATGGTCAATGTCATGAATGTATTCCTCTCTCTATAGAAGGATGGATCGCTACAAATCCAACAAGCACATCCATCTAGACTAGCTATGGAGTGGAAATGGTTGAGAACAAAAAGAAGAAAATTATTCTATATAATCCAAGTGATGAACTAGAGATATCTTCGAGATTGAATTGCTTCACGAATACATTATGCATTGAGCCTTTAGATTTTGACTCAATTCTCACTTGGAGACTTGGAATTACCTGGCAATAATCTTTTTGGAGAAATTCCCTTGTGTCTACTAGATGTGAATCTTGTCTACATCAACCTTACAAAAAATCATTTCCAAGGTCAACTTTTTCTAAATACATCAGCTAGGAATCCATTGGCAGTCTTGGATGTGTCTATAAATGCATTGCCTAGTAGGACTCCATCAATTTGGCCTCCTGATATAAAAGTATTGTTGCTCAGTAACAATTTTTTGATAGGAAATATCCCTCCACACTTAGAGGGTATCTATTCACTAGAGATTCTAAATTTGGAAAATAACCATTTGAATGGAATCATCCCTCCAAGCTTAGCCAATTGTTTTAACCTTCAAAAGTTGAATTTAGGGGATAATAGTTTGACGAGAATGATTTTGTAAGAGTTTGTTTGGCTGAGTGAACTATAGTGACTATTGATAAATAATAATCAGGTGAGTTGATTACTCTCTCCATATCAAACTGCACAAAATTATATTTGTTAGATGTTGGACAGAAATTATTTAATGGTCACATTCCAAATCCAATAGGAAATCTTTCAGAGCTGAAAATGTCGGCAATGAGGAAGAATAATTTTGAAGGTAGTAGTCTTGTAGAAATTGGGCAGCTAAAGAACCTACAAATCTTTGACCTTTCTTCAAATCAACTATTAGGTTTTGTACCACACAACATTTTTAGTTTACAAGCAATGTTGAAATAAAATCATGAGGGATTTTTCGAGGTTCAACTTCTAATAGATGCACATTCCTATAAGATTTACAATATAGATAAGAATGAAATTGCTATGAATTCCAAAGGGAAAGATGAGCACTACAAATATATTTTCCCCACCATGGTGGCCATAGATCTTTTAGACAATCAATTGAATGTGGATATTTCATTTGATTAGGGAAAATTGAAGGGATTGAAGCTGCTCAACCTGTCCATGAATAATTTCAATGACGCTATTCCAAATCGTATTCTACAATTGATTTGGTTTGAATTATTAGAACTTTCTACAAATCATTTTTTCGGACAAATTCATCCAAGTCTTGGTGCTTTGAGCTATTTGGAACCTCTCAACTATTCAAACAACCACCTTTTAGGGAGTATACCCCAAGAAGGACAGATGGCAACATTTAATGAATCAACATTTTTAGGCAATCCTTATTTGTGGGGCTGTCCACCTCCAAAGAAATGTTCTTGGCCAAAGTTTGCTCCTAGTAGAGAATGAGGAAAGTGTGGGGTATGATATTAGAGTGGGACTCATATGTAGCACATGTTATAGTAGTGTTGGCATTTAGTGCAATGAAAAAGTACTTCGACGGAGTTGATGTGATTTTGAAAATCTTTTTCCCATGGCTCTGCAATTTGACATTGCAATTTTTTTTTTGTTTTTTGTTTTTGTAAGGTGATTCAATACAAGCACATTACAATTTTTATCAAATCATTTAATCCGTCAAATATTTTTTAACTTATTTTGTTTATACTAGTATCTTTTAGACCTTGAAAAATATTGCAAATGTTTCTTTTATATATTGATAATGTTTAGATTAATTGAAATAATCCAACTAATATAGATTTTAAATCATCATATTCTATAGTTTAAATTTATTAAGGAATACAATATTATCATACTATCTTAATTGTCAACAATACTACTATTATGTTGGACAAAACTTCTTGAATGGTCACTTTCCCTATTCAAAACAATGGTATACATAACAAAATGTTTACCCCTCTTTTAATTCAAATTGGAATTTTTATTTTGGAAACCAATTTCCATTAAAAATTATTATAAATTCAAGGGTGATATTTTCACATCTAAAATATCAATGTCCAGATGCTAGAAATTGCACTGGGAGTTAGGTCCAGGTAGATTTAGTCCCTTCTTGGTTAAATGGGGGAAAGACAAGTGTGTTATATATGGAGGCAAAATCAAAGTGGTTGAGTTCAATTTTATAGTGGATGATAGATTTTTTTTGCAGAACTCTTCACATGGCTGTTTCAATCCTATCTTGGGCTAAGAGGGAGAAAAAAAGTGTGCTATGTACGGAGGAAAAACTAAAAAGATTGAGTGTAGGTTTGTAGTCGATGATAGATTCTTTTATGGTAATACCTTTAGTGGTTTCTCCTTGGTTGATGTTAAGATCAAATGATGGGAAGAATCTTATTCAACTTTTCTACATCAATAAGATACATTGATTCCACACTTGAATCAATTTGATATATTTTCACTAATAAACTTTGTTTTCCAAAATTGGCTTTGAGATGGTAAACCATCCACATTCACACAAGGCGAGTGGATATCATTCCATTAGATGTTTGTGATATCATCTTAGGAGCCCATACCTCTTTGAGGGAGATGGTGTCTATTATGGGAGTAGAAATCAGCATAGGATTAACTTCAATGAGAAGTTGTTTATATTGCATCCTTGAATAGATTGAAATTTTGAAAGCTGATTAGTACAATTGGAAGGGTTGTTCTTAAGAAAGGCGAGGTGAAAAAAATTAGCATGATTGTACACTATATATATATATATATTCTCTATGAAACAGCTGATATATATATATATATATATATTCTCTATGAAACACAGCTGTTTGAACCAGCATTCAAATTTTATTTCTCCCTGAGAATGCTCATAGTTAAATCCTGTTTTCTATTTGGATTAAGAGAAACTTCAGTAAATTCAAAATTGTGTAATAATCAGCAACAATTTGAAGAGAGGTTTTAACTACAAGTTTTTAGCTTTTGTGACTCACTGACTGGTTTAACACACACACACTTTTCCTTTTCCGTATGTCATCTAATGGAAGTGTTTCCAGATTTATCCAAATAAAGAGGACTTGGAGAAGCTAAACGTATTTGTGATTGATGAAAAACAGAATGGTGTTGGAGAAGCATGTTTCCTTTTGGTTTTGTTGAAGTTGATGAGGAATTGGTTTTTGAAACAGTTAATGCTATGGCAGACCAGCATCATGTAATACATTTATATTATCTAAAGTTGTGGACATCTATAACTAGTTAATTGTTTTTTTGATTTGGCATTAGTTAAAGCCAAATTTGAATGCAAAGGAACAGTGGTTTTAAAGAAAATTTAAAAAATGATTAAATTTTTTAAATGGGAAGGAGCCTTAAATTTGTGCAAGACTTGGGCTTTTTCAGTAGAGACTACTGAATTATGTGTCTTAAATATTTGGGATGAATCTTAGAATGTACGTTTGCAGTGGCAAATGATGGAACCAAGACTACATAAGCTTAGGAAACTACCTTCCAACTACTTACAGGCAAAAGAATCAGTTATCAAAGGTATATTTTTAAAACAGCGGTGGCTTTTTAAACAGGGAGCCATTTTGAAGTTGCTTTTTCCTGCAACATTTAACATTATGTAAAAATGATTCTTGCAATTCCACAGAGACCACTGCCATGCAAGGTGTATTGAAAGTGAAACCCAACAGTCCTTATGTTTTCCCTCCAAATCTCTTGGCTCTTCACATTCTGGATAGTGCTAATGTATTTGCTTATAAATGGCATATTGTTGTTGCATGCAATCTATCTAAGAATTGTATTGAAACAATTATTGAATAATATATTGCCCCGGGCTTGAGAGTGGACGTAGTCTTTAGCGTGAATCACAATAAAATTGTGTTGTCTTAGTTCTGAATTTCTATATTTCTATTGTTTATTTTTGTTAATCTACTCTCGATTATTTTAACAATTGGTATCAGAGATGGTTATGTTCAACATGAGAAATTCAAGTTTAGGTTAAAGCAACGTTGATTGATGAAGAAAAGATTGAAAATTTCAATGGCCGTAACTATCAGTTATGGAAGATGCAAATGGAAGACTGTTTGTATTAGTAAGATATGTGGTGACCATTACATGGTAAAGTATAGAAACCATTGACCATGATGGATGAAGAATGGGATATATTGGGTAAAGAAACATTGGGAGCTATTCAGTTGTGCTTATCCTCTTTTGTAGCATCTAACATATCTAAGGAAACCACAACTACTGATTTGATGAGCATGTTGGATAAGCTGTATGAGAAGCCCTCAACATCAAATAAGGTATTTCTATTGAAGTGGTTGTTTAGTATGAAAATGGCTGAAAGTAGTTCTGTTACAAATCATTTGAATGAATTTAATACAATTACTAGTGAATTAGCTTCTATAAATGTTAATTTTGATGTAGAGGTTTGGGCTCTTGCAATTCTATGTTCTTTGTCAAAATGTTAGGATAGCTTGGTTATAGCAGTTACTAATTATGCTTCCAGTTCAAATACTTTTAAATTTGATGATTCTGTTGGAGTAATTCTAGGCGAGGAGCTGTGAAGGAAGAGCACTGGTGAGACTCCAACATTGGTTCATGCTTTGAACTTAGAAGATAGGGGAAGAACAAAAGAAGGAGATAAGAGTCCAAGTAGTCATGGAAATCACAAAGAAGATCAAAATCAAGAGGTAGAGAAACTAGTTGGTGGTATTGTGGCAAGCAAGGCCACATTGACAGGAATTTGTGGTCCTTTAAAGCTGAAAATCGGTTAAAGAAAATGAAGCCAATAGAGCAGACCAATAAGCTAGTATTCTTAGTTTAACCTTGGAAGAAATTCCAACTGATATTTGGGTGCTTGATTCGGGAGCATTGTTTCATGTCACTCCATACAAAGACTTCTACAAAAACTTGCAAATTGGTGACTTTGGTAAAGTTATTCTTGATAATGATAACACGAATGATGTTATTGGCAAAGGGGATGTTTTGTTAAATTAACAAATGGAAATAGTTGGCTATTAAAAGATGTTAGATATGTTCCTCAACTAAAGTAGAATTTAATCTCAGCTAGACAATTGGGTTCTCAAGGATGTGAAATATCTTTTGAATCTAACAGATGGAAATTGAGAAAGGGGCCCTTGCCAATTTCTCGAGGTTACAAATGAGGCACCCTATATGTGGTAGAGAGTCACCCTTAAGGTTCACTCCACGTCAACTCTTTCATTGCCTACACAATCTCTGTCATTGTGTGAAAGGTTTTTGGAACAATTAGATGTTGATTCAATTATTGATGAATTGCTTAGTATGTTGGAATCTAGCAATGACAACAAAACTAGTGCAAAAGAAATTGAAGAGGAGTATGGGTATATGGATGAAGATGAGCCTACTGTCCATCATGCAACCAGTGTTGGTGATGTTGAGGGATTGAAGAATGTCCTCTCAAGGGGTGCGGATAAAGATAGTGCAAACTCCGAAAGTCGGATAGCCTTGCACTTTGCTTGTGATTACGGTGAGGTAAAATGTGCGGAGGTACTCTTTGAAGCTAGAGCAACTATTGATGCACTTGATAAGAACAAGAATACCGCCCTTCATTATGCAACTGGCTACAGACGCAAGGAGTGTGTAGAATTTCTATTGAAGAATGGCGGTAGTGACACTTCAAAATTTGGATGGGAAGACCCCTGAAGATGTTGCTAAACTGAACGATAAGGATGTGTATGATATTGATGGGGAAGAACACTTGGCTATGAAACACTTTTTCTATTGAAGGTTAGCATGGATTCAAGACCGTACTCTTTGTTTTTAAGGGCCCGTTTGGTTGCACCCCAAAATCGGGTTATGCAACCCATAACCCGGTTTTGGGGTGCAATTCCCTGTTTGGCGACCGTTTTAAAAAATGCGAATATGGATTGGCATAATGTCATGCCCAAAAGTTCGGGTCAAAACACAACCAACAAAATTTTTTTTTTTTTTTTTAAAGTGAAAAAGTTCCACGTTGAAGTTGCGGAAAGGAGGATTCAACGACGTGGACACAAAAGACTCTGGCGATCAACCTCATCATTGTTGAAACCATAAGATGCTGGATGATATCGATATAATCGAAGAAGATCGTTGATCATCTTCTTGATCTATATCGTCGATCATCGATCTAAAATCTTATAGGTTATTTAGGAGGAATTGAATGTTATAGTTTACGTCATTATAAAAGAAATAGGTTATCCATATCCCAATAGGGTACATACCAAATCATTATGATCCTATAATTGTGAGGCCTATTTAAGGAAATAACGAATATAAAATTTAATTTGTCGTTTGCACCAATATTTGTTTTCAATGATTAAATACTAGTTCAATTTATAAATTACGACATACCCATTAATCAATGTTCTTTTAACCAATTA
>MU225234.1:862661-875956 GCA_018584345.1 Thuja plicata | reverse complement strand
AGTTTGACAACCAAACAGAGAATGTGGATTTACAAATCCATCTTCCAGGGCAACCAAACAGTCCCAAAAAATGAAAACCAGGGTTTGCATAACCAGGCTATGGATAACCATGATTTGTTTCATTTTCCAATTCCCCAACCAAACGGGCCCTAAAAGAATATCATTCGATCTCTTTGACTCTAGGTAAAAGCTCAACGATATTAAGCTGTATGTGAGATGGGTGTTTATCATGGACAATTGTGAAGAGCTCATTCTATAGTATCTAGGATTTGGGAAGGGAGTTGTAGACTCTGAGGTTCTTCCTCTTAGCATATCCTACAAGACTCTATAGAAAAACAAAAATTTTAAGGTTATCAAGAAGAACTTAGTTAAGAAATGTATTGAATTGTTCTCTGAAATTGCAGAAAACAAGGAAGACTACTCTAAGTTCTATGAGGCCTTTGCTAAAAATATCAAGCTAGGTGTGCAAGAAGACAGTCAAAATCATGCCAAAATGGCAGATCCCTTGAGATATCTTTCCACAAAAAGTGGTGATGAAATGACTAGCCTGAAGAATTATGTCACCCACATGAAGGATGGACAAAAGGACCCTACTCATCGGAAGCTGTTGGTGTGTGGACTGTCTTGGGAGACTTCTTCACAAACTCTGTGTGAAGCATTTGAAAAGTATGGAGTAATAGAGGTAGAGGCGGTTATGGTGACAGGAATCGGGATAGTTATGGTGGGGAATACTGCACAGTTGCTAAGTTTTACTAAATTTGATATAGCTTGAAGAAGACTCATTCAGAATGTAATTAAACAAAATTTCATCAGTTAAAGTCTTGCAATGCTTCTCTACAGTTGATTACAAAGTGATTTTATGAATGGAAATGCCGGGAATATGCGAGATTATTGGTTTGCAGCTGCAATGGTTGGTTTCAAGTGGGAAATTGTTGAATGTGAAACCCAAAACTCATTATGTTTTCTTTCCAAATCTCTTGGCTCTTCACATTCTGGATATTGCTAATGTATTTGCTTATAAATGGTATATTGTTTTTGTATGCACTCTATCTGAAACAATTATTGAATAATATATTGCTCCACTTAAGAGAATGGACGTAGCCTTTATAATGAACCATTATAAATTTGTATTGTCTTATTTCTAAATATCTATTTTTCTATTGTTTATTTATGTTAATATGCTCTTGATTATTTTGATAAAGTGTGGATAAACTATCAAAATGTTGCAGAAAAAAATGAAGGAAAAATTAGAGAGAATTGCTCAAACTTGGAATCAATGACAAAGGTCATTTTATATAGGAAATGGGTTTAAATGAAAATACATATGAACAAAGTTGCCGATGATTCTTTTCAAGTACTAGGTGAGCTCTTGTCCCAATATTAAATTAGTCATCTTTTGGTGATTTCATTTATGCAGTAACTCTTAAACTAAAAGAGGGGTAAAAATTTATTGAAAATCAAAGAGAAGAGTACAACAAAAGTAACAAAGAGCTCTAGTGAGCCTTATCCTGATCAACAAATTGATCCAACTTGTGAGATAAATCAGGGGGAAGATACCTCTGATCAACAATATTCCAATCCTGCATATGCTCGGAAGCCCATTTAGCCAAGCAGTCAGCAACACCATTCCACTCACGAGGGATATATGTAAAAATGACAAAGTCAAGAGACCTGCATAACTGAAGGATCTGCTTAATAACCAAAGTCAATTGCCAGCAAACATCTGCTAGCTCTTGTCTATTCAATAAATTCACAATCACCTGCAAATCAGCCTCACAAATGACCCTGCGCCAACCACGCACACAACAATATTCCACTGCAACCAAGATGACAGTAACTCTTATCTTATCATAAGATAATGAAATGTCCAAGTTAAGATATAAAGGAAAATTGAGTAAAGACTAAATCCAAGAGTTAAATGTATTTCGCTGAGGAAATTTAGAGAGTGACCATGTACCATTAAAGAACTCCTGGAGAATTTAAATTTTTAATCAAGGAAATCTGGGGATGTCTTTTTCTTTGGATGTTTCCCCAAATAAAGCAACTTTCAGAAACGTATGCCTAATATGGGGATGGGAAACAAAAGAGAAAAGGGACGAATAGCAGTTTCCAATTTTGCAAAAAATCAAATTTGAAGTTGAAGTCATAATCCTTAACATCACAGATCTGTTGATTGTATGGTTACATTGAACTTTCCTGTGATTTGGCAGCAAAATTATATGCATATTTGCCTTCCAATTTGGTTTTCTGATCAATGTGATTGTTAAATTTATCATGTGTTTGTTAAATAACCTCCTATACGATATATAACACAGTCATCTTAAGTGATTTTGCTGATATTAAGTGGAGAATTTTATTGGTTGGATAATATTTCATGTGAAATTTGCAGCTCTCTTGTTATTTACAGATAGATTTCAATTCCATGAACATGGCATCGTAACGGTTGCAAGTTGTGTCATGGAATGGTGGTGTTGTGTAAACATATTTTTGCCCTTTAAATGATTTTTTTTCTTCCAACTATATTAAAAAAAGATCATTTTGAGGTTTGGAAAACTTAAAGAGGCATTTTAGGAAACCTAATTATGTGGCAAGATACCATGGCAATGAGATGAATAGATATAATTTAATTTTACATCCATCAACTGTGTGGGAACAAGGCAGATTGACGAGCTTGAACTTTTATGCAATCTGAAAAAAATTATATGGCGATGCTTTAACATAGAGGTCTACATTACATGTTTTAATTATCTTCACTTCATTCATTACAGATTTGTAGACTTATAAACAGTTTTCTAAATAGTTAGAAAACTCGTTATATAGGTCATAGTCACAAGAAATAAACATTGAAATTGAAAGGGTTATATTGTTTATTTTTTAATTTACATTCAAAGATACACCACTTAAAATATCAATTTTTACATGCGTGTTTGATCAAGAACAAACTGTGCACTGGCAATGAAAGTCAATGGGTCATCAAAAGCATAAGAAAATGGTTTTGGGTCAGGGTGAGAAGAAACTTATGGATGGGTATTCAACAGGACCTTGCAGTTATGATCAGATGTTGAGTCACTGCCACTAGAGAAAAAATCCTGACCTTCCACAGCAGTTTCTTCCACCATCTTTTTGAATACAGATGAGTGCAGGAGGAGATTCAAAGCAGTTGTAGAAGAGGGTGGTGTGCTGGGCTTGTTCACTGTAGTAGGAGTGTAGGGAGGCCTTGTGCGTGAGTTGTATTGTATGGATCCAAACAGATTTGGTGGCTTTGTGGGCATGTCTGATGATGGCCTCAACCATTTCAGGTAACAGCTCAAATCAAAGTTGGTGACAGCATTGAGTCCTTTATACTCTATGGCTGCAATGTCATATGCTGCAGCTGCCTCTTCTTGTGTGCTGTATGTTCCCAGATACAGGTACTTGTTTCCAAACACCCTTCCAATTCTAGCCTCCCATCTCCCATTCTGGTGGTGCCTTGCAACCCCACGGTATTTTGATAGCCCTCGGGAGAAACCACTGCTTTTCCTTCGAAGAGATGCAAGGTATTCCTCTCTTGTAACGTTCTCCATTGCTTCGAGATCATTAACATAGTCTAAAATGGGAAAGTTTATGACAGTTTCTGCTGCTCCCCAGTACTTGAGAGCTGCCAGATCATATGCTCTTGCAGCAGCTTTCTCTTCGTCATAAGCTCCAAGATAAACTTGTTTTCCTTTCTTCTTTTGGGCTTCATTCCAAGAGCTCTTATCCCACAGATGAGCTTCGTATCGTCCTGTCCATCTGTGCCTGCTGACTCCCTTGTAAATGGAGCTCCTTTTGCCAGGGGAGAAACAGGGCAGCTTGGGAGTAACAGGCGGCTCTTTCCTCTTTCTTTTCATCTTTGTGGCAGTGATGCTCTGATCCTCTTTCACCTCTGCAACTGCACATTGTTTGGGATGATGATCATGATCATGATGATCATGATGATCAAGGACCTCTGCTGCAGCTGAATAAAACTCCATTCTTGATCTCTGATGATCTCTTCTGCTCTCTGCACAATGAAGAATGAAGAACAGAGTGATGGTCTTATAAGTCCTCAAACTAGATTTAGATTTAAGGAAACCACCAAACTAGTGCAATGGGAAGATCGCCACACAAGGAACGAGCTCGAGGCATATACGCGGAGAGGACATTCAGCTTTCTTTGTCTGGTTGCAGGTGCAGGGCTAAATGCATGGCAGCTCTCGGAATTTTTTGTCTGAATCACAGAGGAAAGGCAATAACTTTTGGATTCGTTAGCATAAGAGGTCAATAAATCAACGTTCTGTACGAGAGTTGGCTTTTGTTTTCATAGTTAATGTCTTTCGCTCGTTTGTTTCCATTGCATACCACCAAACAATAAACGACCCTCTTTCGATTTTGTTAATCGTTTTTCTTCAGGATTTCCTCGGCGCCACCACATTACAGAATTTTCATATTTGTATTTTATATTATTTTTTCATACTTTTTAAATAGAAAAAAATTATTCATTCAATTATTTTTTAATCTTATATTACAAACAATTAAATATAGTTAGATGTAATTATATTAATAATAGAAAATGCTTATCATATTTTTATAATACTAATGTACAATTTATTTTTATATAGTAGTTATTTATTTACCTATGTGGCATCTAGTTCTTTTATTGTTCTTAAAAAATTATGTAAGACACATAAGAAAATTATTATTTTTCCTCTTTTTCTTCATCTAGTTCTTTCATTGCTCTAAAATAACCAACATAAGACACATATAAGAAAAAAAAAAATTTCCCTATTTTTCTTCATCTAACTCTTTCATTGTTCTAAAATAACCAATGTAACACATAAGAATTTTTTTTTTCCCCTCTTTCTTTATAGAGAAAATAACAACTTTATTCTTTTGTTGTAAAACTTGTATATATATTCTAATAAGGAAACAATGAATACAACCACAATTTATATTAGAAAAGAGTTGAGATGGAAAAAATAGAGAATGATAGAACTACTTGGCTATTATAATGATGCAAGTTTCATCTTTTGATGTCACTTGGAAAAAAGTAGATACAACTAGTAATTGGCATCTAGAATCTGATATTGGATATTATGTTAGGGACACATGACAAAATTTTACTAGAATTTGATATCACATAGACACGACATGTACTATTGTAGTTATTCTACATTACATTGGGACTCATTTGAACAATAAAATGTAGGGCAACATGTTAATGATCTTAGTATGCCTCAATAACAATTCAAGCCCCTTACACTTTGTTGTATAAATTCAACATAAGCATCAAGCAATAAAATGTGTGAGATGCCTAAGGATATAGAAATGATACTTTTACTGTAGTATAGTTGAGTATGCTTGTAATTACTCATCTTTTCTAGATTATTCCCCAATGCTTGACTAATAATCTAAGAATATTGATAAATAATAATTGTAATCATTCAATTCTTTATATTTGGTGTATGAAGCCACAATATAATGGCTATCTTTCATAAAATTGGATTGGAATAGACATTTAAAATTTGAATTAGGCAAGCTAGTCCATACCATGTGGCCTAGTCTATGAATTGGGTTGCACTATGTGTTATAGTATAGGCTAGCAGAAGACAAAAAGGAACACATCATTCTTGAATAAGGTAGTTGATAAGGAGATTTAGCTAGTGAGTTGAGGAGTGGGTTCAATGAACTAAGTAGTAAAATGATACATTTTTAATAGGATTTCAAAGTAATATTTAAAAAATTGACAAATTATTAGTGGCGATGATGGGAGGTCAAAATTTGAATTTCTCTTTGGGCGGGAATCACTGTATTGGCCCTGCAATCTAGGATGTTGGCAGCAAGGAAAGCCCACGAACTACGGATGAATATGCTGGTGTTCAGGAAGGTGGTGTTGACCCAGAAGTTGGGGACCCACATGGGGGTGTCGATAAGGGTGGGGGGTCCTCCACATGCTAAGAATATCTCATCTCAGATTCCTTTGGAGACCTCGCGCCCGTGGTCTTCCCTTTTTGGCGTTAAACCGAGCGGGAAATCCTCTCTCCCTCAAGTAAAAAACATTTATGTTCCTTCCCAAGGGAATTTTGCAATTGTTGTCCTCGAACCGATCATAGATCACAATATAGCCCTTATGGCTCACTCTGGTCGGAAAATTTATGGGGCCCAGACCTAATATTGATATAGTGTGAGCTTTTGCTAAGAAAAAATGGGCCCTAAAGGGATAGGTAGAAATCACGACTATGTCCAGGCGATTTATCTCATTTTCCTTTTCTTGCTACAAAGATATGTCGAAGGTTTTATGCGGTGGTCCTTCGATGGTCGAAAAAGCAGCCTTGGCCCTCCAAAAATGATCACCTAAGTTGGATCAGAATGAATCCTTCTTTGTCCAGGCCCCCGTTTGGGTGAGGCTCCCAGGTCTCCCCTTGGAATTTTGATTTGAAGATGTCTTTAGTGGTCTTGCTAGTTCTTTTGGTGAACTGTTATCTATAAATCCTATGATGACAACAAGAAGGACGCTTACTTATGCTAGAATCTATGTGGAAGTGTCTCAAGATGCGAACATGCCCTCCTTTGTTGAAATAAACTCTAAATTGGGAAGATGGACTCAGTAGCTAGAATATGAAAGTGTCCCCTTTGCCTGCTTCTTGTGTAGAAAGGTTGGTCATTTTGCCAAAAAATGCCCTATGTAGGCGGATAAGGAGAAAGAAAAAAAAGAAAAGAAGAAAATTTGGAAGGTCAAGAACACAGAAAAGATGGACACTAATGTTGTTGATGTTAACATTCTGAAGGGTAATGTTACAGATGATCAGGAGAATCAAGAAAAAGAGGTTGGTGGTTGTACTCAAAACCAAACAGAAGACAATAGTAATAAGCCTCAAAAAGTGGAGGGGCAACAGGACGATAGAGCTACCCCACTGAGTGATCGAACTGTGGTAGAACAATAGGATGTTGTTATCCCAGATAGTGAACATAATGATCAAGACCAAGAGGAAGGGGAAATTAACTCAGATGAGGAGGATTCCAACTCTTTTAATAAGATTTCAAACAATGTTCGTATTGTTTATGATGCTCAACACTGCCAAATTTTGGGTTTTGACTTATCCCAAGTATCCCTATCCCATGAGTCTGTAACTTTTGTTAAGATCTCCTTCCAAACCTCTGCTTATGCTAGCCCTAAATGGATGATGATGATGATGGAAAAACATTTCTATCTAAGAGGGATATGAATGACTCCAACCTAGAGAATGAGGTTCTCTTTATTGAGGTTGTGGACAAGAAAAGGGGAGGGGGAGGGATCCAAAGCTATTCCCCAGATTACCCTAGTCAAAACAAGAAATAGAGAAAAAAATAATAGCTTCAGAATCACGTCTGCAACTTGATGTCCCCAGCGTCCATCCGTTCGTTTCACTTGGCTCCCTCGCACGCTCCTCGACAGGTTAGCATTAATGGCGTCGACGTCACCAGGTGCCATTAATGCTGACTTGAGTATTAAGACTTTTAACTAGGCAGGTATAGATGACACTCGCATTTCAAGCGCTAACATCTCCGCTAACCCTAAGGATAAACCACAACGCGTTCCAGAATCTTCCGAAGGCGGTGTAGGAGACACGCTGCAAAATGGAGGAGAGCTATCGGTCACCCCCATAACTAAATCCTTCAAGCAAACCATCCAGAATGAATGCATCCTTCTAGAAGGAGCTGCCTTCCTCGTAAATGCAACACAAGGGGTATCTGCCGCTGAAGGAAATGGAGGTAAGGAACCTGTTTCTCCCAAGTTAGTTATTAAACCGAATTCGCAGATGAATGTTGCCATTAATCAGGAGAAATCTAAGCTTAGAGAATGTGCTATTTTTTTTTCTGCAGTAGATAGTGCCAGGATTCCTTCTAGGAATTTTCTTAATGACTAGTTTCATAAAATGTGGGGGCAGAAATTAGGTTTTCATTTCTTGTATTGTCGTATGCTTCAAAAGGGTTTGTTCATTCTATTTTTTTGTGACCCTAAAGCGCAAAAATCTATTGTGGGTAAACAATTTTGGAGAGTTGGCCCCTGCGACTTTAGGGCAATTCCCTAGTCCCTCGAAGCCTCCCATGATGAAGTCCTAGCCCTCTCTAGTCCCAAATGGATTATCATAGGTAATCTTCCTCCGTATCTGTTAAATATTATCCCGCTTGCCCTCAAGCCGATAGGCAATGTTCTCAGAATAGACCAATCTAACACTCTCATCCCCAATACTGATGTTCGTGTCCTCCTCTCTGTCAAACCCAGTGTTAAACTTCCAGATTCTATGTAGTTTGACCTTGATCCCGTGCCCTTCTGCTGCCCGATTATCTTCCTGGGTGGATTAGATGGCTGCTTTGTGTGCAGGAAAGGAGGTCACAAAAAGCAAGAATGCCCTATTATTCTGAAGAAGAATAACGGAGTAAAAATAAAAAAATTACTCCTCCTTGAAACCCTAATAACATTCCATCTTCTGAGGAACATGATTGTTCCTCCCAGATTAACACTACCGCTCAATCTCCACTCACTATGCAGATCTCACCCCCCTCTGCTTGGAACCAAGACTCTGCTGCTCTCTCAATAACACTAGATAAATTGAAAGGCAAGTTTAGCTCCCCCCAAAAGAACTCTCTGTTAGTAATAAACCCATTGAAGGTAATCCCAACATTGAAACCCTGGACTTTGGTCTTATTGGTCCTAAGCCAAAACCAATACATAGAACAAAGAATGCTCAGCAGTTGGTTGTGGATAAGATCAGGGATAGAGCAAGGAAAAACAAAAGTGAGTTTCAGCCCAAGTGGAAAACATACTACCTTCCTCTAGGACAAAGTCCTAAAAAGGACCCAACCCCTCCCTCCGCTCCCTCTACAGGGAGAGTGGACACATCCCAGAAATCCCCTAGTCGCTCCACAACTAAGAATCTATCTCTTTCCCACGTGTAGGGTGGTGGGAGGGGTGGGGAATCCCCCCCTCCTGACATGGATGAAAGGCTGAATGCTTTTGCCGTTGTAGTCATTCCAGCCCCCCCTTCCCTCCCTCCACCTCCTGATAAGTGGAAGTATGTAGCTGTTGGGTTGAGGATCAAGCGAGGATGCTCTCTCTCTGCAAAGGGAGTAGAGTTGGGAGTGGGGTAGAAGAAAGACTCTGAATTGGAGGAAGGAGAGATTGGATCCTTGAGTGATGCCCTTCAGATAGAGAGCTCGAAAGAGAATTTTGTCTTTGCAGTGGATCCCTCCAATGACAATAAGATCAATGCTCCAGCATTGGGATTGGTCAAGAAGAAGAAAAGGGGAAGACCCCCTCTCTCTGGTGGGAATCCTAAACCCTCAAAGGCCCCCAAACTAGATATTCCTAAATGCTTCAAAGGATTTAGGAAACCCATGGAGATAGATTGATAAACCATTGATATGCTGCTAAATTGTGCATCATGGAATGTTAGAGGATTTGAGGCCTGTGACAGGAAATATGTGGTCAAAAGACTCCTTTTTTCTCACAAAGACATAGACATTTTAATGCTACAAGAAGTCAAAGCAACAAGGTTTGAACTTGATATTGCACTTAAGTGTATCTGGAAAGATGCAACTTCTTTCTCTACTAAACATCCTAGGGGTAAGGGTGGTACCTCAATATTGATTAGCCCTTCTTGGAAAAAGGTTGTTCAAAATTGGGGCATTTTACCTTGTAACAGAGCAGTTTGGGTGAAGTTGAAGGTCAAAGATCTTGAATTTGGTTTATGTTCTTTATATGCCCCAAATGAGCACAGTGGCAAAATTGAGCTTTGGAGATGGTTAGCAGATCTAGAGTCCATTCCTTGGATAGTTGTAGGAGATTTCAATATGGTGGAGAGGGCACAAGATAAATTGGGTGGACTCAAGTTTGAGTGGAGAGGCAACGAACCCATTTTTTGGTGCAGAATGGTGAACAAGCTCAGCCTTTTTGACCCCTTAGCTAGGAAAAGGAGTGAATCAAAAGGCATATGGTATACTTGGTCTAATTTTCAAAGAGGAAATAGGAGGATTTACTCTAGGTTGGATAGGTTCTACCTCAATAAACTCCGGTTCAGTTGTCAGCCCTATTCAGACAATAACTGTGTTAAAGATCTTCCCTTCACCCTTTCAGACCACCACCCCATCTTTTCCTCTATTCAGATCATAGGAGACCAAGTCTCTGATGCCCCGCATAAGCAAGGTTTTGCTCTGAATACTTCCCTATTGAGAGATGAAGATGTGCAAGCAACGGTTAAGATAATATCATGGTTTAATGATAAATTTGCACACCATGAGTCAGATATTGATAGATGGAATCAGAACACCAAATCATGGCAGATTCTTCTCAAAATAGTAGGTATTAAAAGAGCTAAGGATTGTAGAATGCTAGAATACAAGCTGGTGGAGTCTTTACAAGAAGCTGAAACAAAGATTCAATCTAACCCTTCCTCTAAGGAATTTCTTGAAGAGGTTGCTTCCTGTAGAGATTCTCTCAGGAGGATTCAAGTGGTCAAGACCAGAGGTGCTAGAGTTAGAGCCAAGATCAAATGGATTAACTTGGGGATAAAGGCTCCAAATTCTTCTTTCAAACCCTAAAGAAGAAAGAAGCCAAAGATAAGATTGATAGTATCAGAGTAAATGACGATGTTGTTTCCTCTCAGCAAGAGATTCTTAAAACTTTCTCCTCCTTCTACCAAAATTTGTTCTCTTCAGAAGATGTTGACCCCTCTATGGAGGAGGCCAGGGGTAGGATCAGAACCCTTGTCCCTAAGAAGATTAAAGAGGAAGATGCAACTACCTTGGACGAGGGACTTACTAAGGATGAGATTAAATCTGCCATCAATAGAATGGCCAATGATAAAGTGCCAGGGTCAGATGGACTACCAATTGAGTTCTATAAGACCAACATAGAGTGGATTGGGCCTAAGCTTCTTCAAGTGTACAGTGAAGCTATTGAACTAGGCACCCTCGGCCCTGAGTTAAATGCTGGCATCATTAAACTCATCCCTAAAGAGGGAGATAGGCTCCGAATAAAAAACTAGAGGCCTATTACTCTTCTGAATGTAGTCTACAAGATTTTAGCCAAAGTTCTTGTAGTAAGAATTGAGAATCTTCTCCCCTCTGTCATCAATAGCACCCAAATTGGATTCGTCAAGTGGAGATACATCCTTGAGAATCTGATAACATGTTGGGAGGCTATGAACTGGGAAAAATTCTTAGGGCAAAACTGTGCTATGCTCCTCATAGACTATGAGAAGGCATATGACAGGATTGAATGGAGATTCATCATGTTGATGTTAGAAGCTTTAGGATTCCCACCCTTCTTCTGCAAAATGGTATCAACACTTTTACATGGTGCCATGGCTGCAGTTGAAATTAATGGAGCTAGATCAGATTTCTTCAATCTCTCCAGGTCAATCAAGCAAGGCTACCCTCTAGCCCCCTCTCTGTTTGTTATTGCAGCAGATTCTTTGCATTACCTTCTAAGAGATGATTCCCTCTCCCCTAGAGTGAAAGGGGTCCTCCTCCCCAATAATCAAGATGTTACCAATGTCCAGTTTGCAGATGACACCTCCATCCTCCTCCAGCTTGAGGAGAGTAATATGAGACTATTGATGAACCAACTTGGCCTCTTCTGCAAAGCCTCCGGTAGCAAAATCTCTCTATCCAAATTTTTTATGTTGGGATGGGAGCAGAACCCTCCTGTCTGGTAGAATAACTTTGAGTTTTCTTGGGGAGGGCCTGAACACATGGTCAGGTATTTAGGCATCCCATTCTCCATCTCCCATAACCTCAATCAGATGTGGAATTGGATCTTTGAGAGGATCGATAGAAAATTAACTAAGTGGGATAGTACCTTCTTTCCTTCCCTGGTAGAGTACAGGTGTGTCAAAAGATTTTTTCTTCCTACCCAATGTACTTTTCCTCCATGTGGTTGTTTAATCAACACCAATTCAACACTGTTCAAAAGGTTATCATGAAATTTTTGTGGTCAGATGGTAGAGGGAACAAAAGAATGCATGCAGTTTCCTAGGAATGGTGTACTAGAGACAATTCATGGGGAGGTCTTAGACTCAAGGACCTTAGGTCACAAGGCATAGCCCTAGTGGTCAAATGGATAGCTAAAGCAGGGGAGGGGGAAGAACCATGGAAAGTTCTGGTGAGAAACAATCTACTATTGGCGCACTGTAACAGGCCTAAAGGTTGGCAGAACTTTTGTTTTACAGATACCCTCACTATAGATAATAATGTTGTAGTCCAAGGATCAAGTGTTTTGAGAAGCATTTGGAAGGCATGGAGATATGTTAAGGGTTTTCTATTTAATCAAGGACCAGTGGAGAAGAGTGGAAAGATTTGCAAGCTCAAATCCATCTGGTGGAATCTTAAACATGGAGATAAGAAGCTAGCACTCTTATAGGGTTGTTCAGCAAAGAGATGGGCTGGAATGGGTATTGTTACCTTTGGAAATATCATCCAGCAAGACACATTTCCATCATGGGACTGGATTGAATCTCATTTCAAGATTCCCTGTACCCAAATGAGAACCTATTATGTCCTAAAAAATGCCTTTAACGCCCTGGGCCCTTTTAGAGGATGTTGTACTGAATCCTGTTGTAGCCTCTAGCTATGTTGGCCTGATAATACCCTTCTTCACAGTAGTAAGTCTAAATATCTGTATTAGCTACTGACCAATAGTGGTGACATCTTTTCCCATATGAACTGAAAGTGGGATCTGGATGTCCAAGACTCTAAATGGAAGAAATATTTTAATATGTTGTGGACTAGACCAGTTGAACCAAAAATCTCTTGCTTTTTGTTGAAACTTTTCCTGCACAAACTGCCATTTAAGAAATTGGGGGGAGATCCAAATATCTACACTGTTTGTAAACAACCTGAATCTGTTAAACATGTATTTCTTGAGTGTATGTTTGCCTCTAAGATCTGGAACATGTTTGGACTATCCTACAAGACTCATTTTCATGCTTTGAATATAATTTTTGGTACTATCAACTGCAGCAAATTCTGTAACTCATTTTGGTCTTTGCTTTCTTCTGTCATTCTTTGGTTCTATTGTTCCTTTTTCTTGCTATCATAAAAATATACTCCATAAAGGAATTACTCTATCTATCCCTGACACTGATCAAGCATAGAATAGGACAATAGTAACAAGGTCTTGAGACCTCCTGCACTTTGAGCTCCACAGACTCGGGCGGGATTACCCTTGAAAACTTAGAATAATGAAATCACTGAATTATTCTAGTTTGCTAATGGTGGATTTACAGGAAATGATCACTGTAACTTTTACTAAAACAG
>MU225234.1:833021-855017 GCA_018584345.1 Thuja plicata | reverse complement strand
AACTTAGGAATTCTATCCCTGACCTCATTAGGAATAGGATTTGGTTGGCCAGGGATCCCATCAAAAAATAACTGTCTATATCTTTCCAGATGAATGGGTCTTCTTTGAAAATTTGAAACTATATTCTAGCCAATATTCTGTGTGGTATGGCTATTGCTCTGACCAATGCCCATATTTTGGAGGCTAATATTTCTACTAGGCCCACTCATTCCTGACTATGATACAATCCCTTGGGTTGCACTATGTTTCTGGGTATTTGTATTACTTGTAGCATTGGGCTTGGTCATGGAATTAAGGAAAGCAATCCTATTCTTCATCTCTGCAGCAGCAGCTTCCAACTCAGATTTTTCCAGCTGTTTTGCAATGTCATCTTTGAATTTTCTTGCCCTTTCTAATTCCATATTAAATGAAAATATATCTTGAGACATGCCCTCTTCAATTTTAGGTTGAGAAAAACTAACCCCAGTTATCTTTTGTTTTCCTTTATCAATATTTGTGTGCCCAAGATTAGTTGCTGAAACATTTTGTGTTACTTCCTGAGGCTTGAGGGATTTTTGATTCTTAGGTTTAATAGTTTGTGTCATTATAGGACCTGTATTCTGGGGTTTACCCTCCTTGATAAGATACTCTCTTTCATGGCATTCTTTTCTCAGGGTGTTTACATCCCCAAAAAGTTCTTTATTCAAACCATGAAATCCTTCTTTTGCTCCCTAAGCTGCCAACTTCAGTTGAGAAACTCGCTTATTTAAGGTTTCCCTTTCATTAATAGCATTTATAACTTCTTGTTCTCTGGCTTCATCATTCCTTTGCTTGATAAGTAGTAGTTCATCCAATTCCTTCTTCAAAATGTCATTATCCCTAAGGACATCCTCAATGTCAGAACTAGAAGAATCATATATATTCACTAGATTTGCTGGCTTTTGTTCTTCAACCTTCTCATAGGGAATTTCCTCAAAGCAGGAGGATGCCTCCCCCTTTTGTTGGAACATACTTCTTGGTCTAGGATTGAATATGTCTTCAAAGTAATCAAGTGTATCAGATTCAGGATTCAAGGGTTTAGTAGTCTCTTTCTCAAGAATAGTATCTAATGACTGGTTTTGGCCTACTAACCTAGGCTTCCAAGATGCAGTATTAGAGGATTCCCATTTTCTAGAGTAGTTTCTTTGGGGATTTTTGGAACTACTACTTTCTGATGTTGCCTGAAACTGGTTCTTTGTGTTTGCTTTTGTATTCCTCATTATCTTGAAATGAATGTTCACACACTTAATCTGCTACTATTCCCCTTAGAAATACTATAACCAATAATCGAAGTCGCCACCCAAATCTTTGGGAAAATTAGGATTCAATTTTTAGACAGTGATATTTGAGGACATATAAAAAGAAACTTCACAGTATGTGATTTCATAAACTGGACTGAACTTTAATAATGATTTTTTAAATAATTGTCCCCAGTAGAGTCGCCATTTTCTGTTGTTCCTTTTTCTTGCTGTCATAAAAATATACTCCTTAAAGGAATTACTCTATTTATCCCTGAAACTAATCAAGCATAGAATAGGACAACAATCCTCCTGCACTTTGAGCTCCACAGACTCGGGCGGGATTACCCTTGAAAAATTAGAATAATGAAATCACTGAATTATTCTAGTTTGCTAATGGTGGATTTACAGGAAATGATCACTGTAACTTTTACGAAAACAGACCAAACTGAAAGTAAAGATTGATTTTTAATGGTGATAATCATTAAACTGAACAAAAATAGACCAGTGCTCAATCTGAGGGCATGGAGTCATCTGTGAATACTTCTAATCAGCAGGATTGAAGGCTAAACTTAAGGTAATTACAGGATATGACACCAAAATAGATATACCTTATATATCTACCTTAGTACATTTAGCCAGACTAATCGACAAGATTCATTTTCTACACTGAACTTTGTTGAACTATCTCTAAGGTATATTCTCTCCTTGAAAGAACCCTAGACATATTTCATATATCTTCCTTACAAACATATAAATTGCAAACGCTCCTTGAACATTCAATTTAAACAGAATTCAAAATACAAATGAAGACAGAAAATCCACATAAATGTTTCAGAAACTATGAATTAGATTTCATTCAGAAGTCATCATCAATTACTACATTCAACAGAGATTTCTCCAGAAAAGACCAGATATATTGCAACTGATTTAGTATTTTCAGACAGAAAAATGACCATCCTTGTACCAGTCATCTTGGGATCCTTTTACAACACAAGGATGCAACAAGCTACAGACATCTGGGAAGGATTACCGACTGCTGGCAACAACTTTGCAATAGCTAATTAACAAGGTGGCAGCTAATTAACAAGGTCTGTCGTTTGTGTCTTAACCATATTCATCCTTTAAGCTATGCCTCCCATTTGTTCTTCTTTGATGGTGTTCACTTCTAGCTTGGCAACAACTCCCTCCTCACCTGGTATCCGTGGCAGTTCTGGCCTCAGACATGAATTTTTCCATGTCTCTTAGCTGTTTTGCACCATTTTATGCTCTGTTTGCTATTTTTTCTTTGGTGGCTCTTTAGCTGAAGCAAGGTAATTTGAACAGGAGACCGTTTAGATTATGCATTGTCAGCACTGAAAATAGTCAACACAATGTACTTTATTCATTATAAAAATATCCTTGCTTTACTGACTAGCGACTGAGCGACTGCATCAAGTCTCTTTGTCGCAGTCCTATGTCTCTAACCATGGTTCCATCTCAAGACTTGGTGACAATGTGTGTTTTTTACCTTTGGCTGACCTGAGTTACAATCTGGCGATCATGCGACACAACTAAAATCATAGTCACGCACAGTTAACATTAACTCTTCATTGATTCTGAGACCTTACGACTACCTGTTACCCTTAACCATCACGGTTATCTCCTTGTCGCCAAATGCTTAATTTATGTTTCAAGACTACGCAATAATGCTTAGTCGCCAAGTCGAGGGATATAAGTCCTTAATGTTCAATCTTACCTTAACAGGTCCTAAGCACCCTTTTTCACTTCTGACGACTGTGCGACAGACCTTAATCGCCAAGTCGGGAGGACTTTTCTCTTAGGGCACTTTTCTTCTTCAGACTTCGCGACCACCATCAGATCCTTTTATTCCTTCATCCAACGGCCGTCGTTTAATCGCCAGATTTTCATGCCTGCCCTTAAATCTTTCTCAGACACTGTGACTAAAGGGAAAAAGTACTTAGTCTCGAAGTCACTGAATCCACTTTCTCCTTCTGGCGACAACCTGATAAATCTTTTATATCCACTTGCCTTCTGACAGATGTCACACAATCATTAGCTCACTTGCTGCATACTGAAAAACTGAGTCATCATCCTGTTCTAGCGACATCCTGACTACATATTTTGCAAACCACAGACGGTTAGTCGCAAAGTCTGAGCTAAAATCTCTTAACTGCTGTCCCATTCCAAGACCACACGACTGAAGGCATTGCTTAACTATCAACTTTGACTGATCTGGCGACTGCGTGACAAAAGGAATCGCAGAGTCGGAAGACATTTTCTTAACCGCTGAGAATCTGCCGTGATCACTCGACTGAGCAGTGGGTCCCATCTTCATAAAGCTTTATGACATGGATATCTTGCGACTACCCAATTGAAAGAAATCGCTAAGTCTCAGAAGGCAAAAGGAATATACTGATTTTGAACAAGACTACGCGGCATAAGGAAAAGCAAAGTCGGGGAGAGATATAGAATATTCGCTCATGGTAACGCAACGAGGTGCCTTGGATAAAAACACATGCCCTAAGTGAAAGGAAAAATTAACTGCAAAATAGAATGCCAAGAATTAGGGTTTTAGAATTTCATCGGCAAAGCACTCGGTTTTGAAACAAGAAAGCCCGGGAAAAGCAAAAGACCAAGAAATTCAAATTTTTACAAAGCAGTGCTAACAGGTTCATCTGCAAGGCTCAGAATAATGATGTACTTGCAGATATGAATAGGAACCTTACTGATTCTCGCAAGAGACTCATATATATTGATATTTCCTTGCAGGTCACGGTCATCATAAAAATGAAGGAGAGCAAGTTCTTGCAGGTGCTGAGAGAGGGAAGCACCACCATAAAGAAATTAGATATTGCACATGGCTTTACTACTATGAAATAAAAAGATGACTTTGAGATCACCCTTGCAGAGTTTGTCCAGAAGATTAAACACGAGCAACAACAAAAGGAGAAGGGAGCTATAAAGGATAGCATGAACTACAGAGTTATAGGCTACAACTCTGTCTCCTCGGACACCAATGATGAAGAAGAAGAAGAAGGAGAGGGCTCCCCCTGAACTCTAGCTTTCTCTTTTTATTATACAGTATACCTCTGGTTAAATATGTATAAACTTTGAAGACTTCGCTCAGTAGTACTGAGATTTTTTTGTAACTCTTTAAGAACTCAGTTCTGACTTTTGATGTACTGAACAATTTATAATTTATATGCAATAGAAAAAAAAAAAACAAGAAATAGAAGAAAAATTGATGTAGGTGCTAAATCTACTACTCCGGGCAGAAGATCTGCTACTCTACTTAGAGAGTAGGAAGAAAACAAGAATATTGTGGATGGTACTCAGCTAACCATCCATGAGGTATGTTCTCTTAAAATAAAATGAAGATTATCTCTTGAAACATACATGGTCTAAATGGACCACACAAACAAGATGTTCTTAGGAACTTAATTAGGGAGCATAAGCCTAATATTTTCTTGATTCAAGAAACTAAAATGTCTAAGGAAAAAGTTGATAAAATGAAAGTGTTTAACAACTGTGGTGCCCTTGGAGGGAAATCTGAAGGTGCTTATGAAGGTATTGTTGTTTTTTGGAACTTAAATCATATTCTGGGGGATCTTACTCTGCTCAAAAAAAATATGGTGTTTGTTATATTTCAACATATTAAAGATGGTACCTCTTGGCTTCTGGCTAACTTTTACGCCCCAAATAAAAAACAAGGAAGAAATAAGTTTTTGAAGAAGCTTGAAAAGGTTAGATTTTAATTTAGCAAGGAAGAATGGATTATTATGGGCAATTTTAACACCCCTCTTAAGGAGAGTGAAAATTTTGGTGGTATTCCCTCTCAACTTGAGAGAAAATTGGATCTGATGAATTTCATCAATAACGAGGCACTCATGATTTGGATCTCCAGGGTGCCAATTATACTTGGACCAATAGAAGGGTGGGTGCGGATCTTATTCAAGTTCACCTTGATAGGGCTCTCATTTCTAATGTTTGGTACTCTCACTACCACTTCTCTTTGGAAGCCCTTCCTCGTATTGGCTAAGACCATTTTCCTATCTCTTTTGTGGCGGATCCCATTTCAGGTAGAAGAAATTTTCCTTTCAGATTTGAGAGAATGTGCTTGGACCATCCTAACCTTGAGGGGGGCTATTATGGAGTGGTAGAATGTCCATGTGGAATATTCAACAATGTACAGAGTGGCCAAAAAACTAAGGCATGTTAAAGATATGGTGAAAACCAGAATAAAAGGGTCTTTGGAGATATTTTTGTTTCAAAGTCCTCTATTCAATCTGATTTAAAGTCTATCTAGGAGAAAATTCAAGATGAGGGGTATGTTGAGGAGTTTGTGAACTCTAAAAATGAGATATTAGTTAAAAACCATGATATTATATCTAGAGAAGAAGAATTTTGGAGACAGAGATCTCGTTCCCTCTAGTTGACGGCTGGGGACAAGTACACAAGATTTTTCCACATGAATGCCTCTAAGCATAGAGCTGCCAATAGAATCTCTCAGTTGATTGTTAATGGAAATGTTTTTGATATGGATGAGGATATTAGGTAAGAAGCTAGGTGATTCTTCTCCTCTCTTCTCTTTGGTAACAATTTCTTGAACTCTCAAGATCAAGAAGCGCTTATTGACACTATTCCTTCTCTTATCAGGAGTGATCAGAATAAAATCATCTCTTCTTTCCCTTCACAAGACAAATTTAAAAAGGTTGTCTTCTCCTTTGAAGGAAATGAATCCCCAGGTCCAGATATCTTCCCCATGTTATTCTTCCAATCCTTTTCGCATGTAGTTCAATCTGATGTGGTCAAGGGGGTTCAAGAATTTTTTGGTTCCAAACATATTCTCAAGGAGCTTAATACAACCTTTCTCATCCTTATCCCTAAGGTTTTTGGAGAAAATAGTATGGAACTTTTCAAACATATCAACCTTCTTAATTCTTTTTCCAAGGTTCTCACTCTGAGGTTTCTATCCCTCCTTTCGCAGATCATCTCTCCTCAATAGAATGACTTTATTCCTAGCAAAAAGATTCTTGACTCCATTATTACGGTGCATGAGAACATTCACTCTCTGGAAGTTTTGAAGAAGCAATATTTTCTGATGAAACTAGAATTTTCCAAGGCTTATGATAGGGTGGACTATTTTTTCCTTCTAAAAGTTATTAAGGCTTTTGGTTTTGATGATAAAGTTATCAAGTTAATTTTTCATCTAATCTCCACCCCTTCTTTGTCAGTTTTGGTCAATGGATCTCCTACCCCATTCTTTAGATCGTCTACAGGTATCATTCAAGGTGAACCTATATCCCCCATTATTATTGGTATCATGGTTGAATGTCTTAGAAGATACATTAGCAACTTGGTATCTCAGAGTCAGATTAAAGGGCATAGCCCCTCTTCTGCAAATTTGGTCTATTCTCACGAGCAATTTGTTGATGATACTATCTTTATGGGGTCCTCTACTATAAAGGAGGCTAGAAAAATTAACTCCACTCTGAATTGTTACAAAAAATATCACATGCCAACTCATTAATTGCGATAAAAGCTCCCTTTTCTTCATTAACACCCCTGAGGAAAGACAACGTCATATTGCTAATATTATGGGTTGTCAAATCAAGTAGTTCCCTTATATATACTTGGGGCTTCCCCTATGTAGGAAACCTCCTGAGTCCTTCTAGAATAGTTTTGTGGACAAGTGTCACAGAAAGCTTGTAGGCTAGAAAGGTGCATTGTTAAGCTAAGTTGAGAAAGTTCAACTCTTGAAGTCCTCCCTTCAAAGTCTCCCAGTCTATGCTCTTATCTTATTCAGAATTCCTAGGAAATATTCTAAAGCCATTGAGAAGATTCAAAAATCCTTCCTGTGGTCAGGAGTGGATGAAATAAAATGTATGTCTCTAATTTCTTGGGAGAAGGTTTGCAAACCTAAATGTTTGGGTGGTCTGGGTCTGAGAAGTATTAAAACCCTCAATCATTCCCTTCTTGTGAAACAAATTTGGAGGCTATACAGTGGTACTAGGGAATGGAATAGTATTTAGGGAAATAAATATTTGAACCCACTCCCTTCCTTGGATGTTTCCTATCTTCCCATGAAGGTCCTTTGGGATCAATAATCTAGAATAAAATCCTCCAGGCTAAGCAGACTTTTAGTATTCGAAAGGCCTAGTCTATTGGTAATGGTAGAAGTATAAAGTTTTGGGATGCTATATGACTTATTAGTATTGTCTCTATATCTTTGAATCTTTCTCTCCCTTTATGCATTCCTATATGGACATATTTGGGACCTTGGTTGCTGACTACTAGAATGATAACAAGTGGGTTGATCTTAATGAGATCAATCCTCTTCTTAATCCTTTAATGATTCTTCTTAATTCAAAGGTGCTTATCCTAGAGCCCTCTGATAGAATCATTTGGTTCTCCCTCAGGAAATTATTCTTTGGCTTTAGTTGTCCTTCTGATGTCCCAATCCTAGGAGCCTCCTCATTGCTGGTCTTAAGCTTGGATTGAGGGTCTCACTCTGAAGGTGAACATTTTCTTCTGGGTTCTTTTGCAGAATAAAATTCTTACTACTGATAATTTGCGTTGTAGGGTTTTATTTCTTTCCAACAGGTGATTAATTTGCATGAATGATGAAGATACTTTCAACCATATCTCTATCCACTGTGCCTTATCTTCATAGATCTGGTCTTGTATTTTTAAGAATCTAAACTTGTATTGGATCTTTCTTTTCTCTAGTTAGGAGTGTTTCAATGGTTGGACCTGCTTTTCTTCTAACAAAGTCATTAAGAAATTATGGTCCTTCATATTGCCTCATATTTTTTGGGGAATTTGGAGGAAAAGAAATAACAGAATATTTAGAGACATCAAAGCTCCTCTTGATGTGGTGTATGGTAAAATTGAGAGAGCAAGTGTGGAAAACCTGTTGGTTTTAAGATCTTCAATCTCTCCTTGCAATGATACTACCATCAACATCTACAAATGTTGGAACCTTCCTACAATTTCTCCCAGGATTATGAAATCGGCTTGTACAGATGGTTGTAGATGGAGATACCTTCCTTCTAGTTGGGTTAAGGTTAATTTTGATGGGGTGACCAAGGGTAATCATGGGCTAGCTGGGTGTGGGGGAGTGATAATAAATGATTTTTTCCAATGTGTTGTGGTGGTGGTGCTCCCCTTGGTATCTTAGACTAACCACTTAGCCGAGCCTATGGTGGCTCTTCAATCCCTCATACTTGCAAAAATATTGGGATTCACTAAGGTTTGGCTTGAAGGAGACTCTAACAACATAATTAGATGTCTTAAGGGTCTGAATTACCCCCTTATGGACCATTAAGAACATCATATCTAAGGATAGGGAGATTATCAATTCATTTGATAAATGTTATGTCTTGCATGGATTTAGAGAGCTTAAATCTATGGCATATTGGTTAGCCAACATGGCGGTTAAATCTGACAAAAAGGTGACCTGGCAAGATGAGCTGGACCTCCCCTATGACACCAAGACATATTAAATCATGACAGGACATAAGGAGATTTGGGTGTACTTAAACCTGATTATGATGCCCTTTACAATGAACCAATTAATAATGAGAAGTAAAGTTGGCTATCCAACTGATAGTTTGGTTAGTCATCATGATATGATTTTGCACACATTCTGGGTGCTTTTTACCCTTTACCGGCTTGCATTTTCAGATAATTGCATTGTTATTCAAGCCTTCATTTTCCCTCTGGTTTCTCTTCTTATTGTGCTTATTGGTCATGTTAGATGTTCCATGGTGGAAATAGAAATAGGAGGGAGTCCTTACCCTATTAGGATTGGAATCAAAAGCCCAAAGTCTAGGAGATCTCGGAGGTGGGCAAGATGACCAATTTCATGGAGCACTTACATGGGCACAATCCTTCTATTACTAGAATGTTTAAGAAGGATTGGAAGGAGGGAAATATGACTATAGTTGGGAGAAAGTTCAAAATTGATGAAGGGTTTATTGCAAAATTCACTGGTATGCACATTATGGGGAAGAAGTTCTGCAAATATCAGAAGCTTACTGATGTTGTCATCATGAAGTTTTCAAAAGAGTAGGAGGAGAGGGACATTCTGGTCAAAATTGATAAAACCTACTACTCTCCCATATATATTAAGAAGATTTATAGATTGGTTCTCTTTGCCATCATGCCATACATCACTCTGGAGGAGAGATTCTCTCGAGTGTATAGTTATCATTTCATGTTGTTGAACCAATTTCAACATAATCAAAATGTATCCTTTCCCTATTTTCTCTTTTGTTCTATTAATTCTAGTATCAAGAGGGATAGGGTCAATCCTGATAGAAATCCTACCCTTCATGAAGGGCTTATGGTCCTCATTGTTGATTAATTTAAAGCTAACTCTATTAAGCACGCAATTTCTAAGCATTCGACCTCAGATGAGGATTCTCTTGATTCTGATGAGTCCTAGGAGGATGGGGATTATGATACTAAGATGGAAAAAGATACTAATCTTTATATCTTGTAGAGTTCAGATAGCAAGGGTAAGGGTAAAATGATGGCCCCTGGATCTAGAAAGATCAAGAAAGGGAAGATGGCAAAAGGAAGGAGTAAAAATAAAATCAAGGAGGATATTTGGGTTGAGGAAGGTGTCGATGGCTGTGAGGAGATGGACACTAACCATGAGGATAATGTTACATCCTCTCACCACAAACCTAATATTTTAGGTTCTAGGCTAGAAACTCTAAGAATGCTGGTAGGGATACCCCTGTTTCTTCCCCTCCTTGCAGCACTATGAAGTTAAATCATCTGGACTCTATCATCCCTCCCCCTCCTCTACCGCCTAGCACTAAGAATGTGTTGAACAATTCCATGGAAGAGGATAGGGTTCTGAAGAATGTGAATGATTAGGATTCTATTCCTTAGAGTCACCTTGATACTGATGTTGTTATGGGTACCCATAGGGAGGACACTTCTCTTTCTGAATTTAATAATTGAAACAAAGAGCCCAACATGAATGTTCTGAAAATAGCTAAGGAAGGGGCTATGAATTTTTATAAGGTTGTTAACTGGGTTTTTAACGAGGTTAAAGATATGAATAAAAATTAGAGGGCCTTTTCCAACAAACTAGATTTTCTGAAGGCCACTGGGGATGGAAAGGAAAAATCCTTCCCTAAAGAGCTCAGAGATCTCACTAAGGAAGTTAATGATGTTGATTCCGTAAAAAAATCCTACTCCTCTGGATTTTAGAAAGTGGATGATAGGTTTTCTATTCTTGACAAAAGAGTTAATGGCTTGTAGGACACTATAAAAAAGATTGGTGAACACAACTTTAAATCCTTAAGGCTTCTTCAGAACACCTAAGGATCCTCATTGCCAAGATGGAGAATACCAAAAAGGAAAAGGCCATTGTTCAATTTATTAATGATAAGGACACTTGTCATACTCATGTTCCTGATGGGCCAGGTAACAGAGCTCGTGCTAATATGAAGAAGATTGTGTAGAACGCTAACAAGGACATAAAAGAATCAAATAAATTTTTTGATACCATGAGTCATCTTGAGTTGGAAGCGGTTGAGATTTTGAATAATTTTACTTAGCTCTGTTTTTGTTATCCTTTTTTATTTATGTCTATTGGCCCTATCCTAGATGCTTTCCTTTTATTGGCTTTTTATGTGGTTGCTAGTTGTTTTTTACTTGTTGTCTGATCCTTCTCTTTTGTATTTAGATGATATATCTTTATTCCTTATAATGTAAAGGGTTTAAAGTCCCCTTCAAAACCTATTTTCACTTAATCTAAAAAAAATTGACAAATTTTAGAAATACGAGGATGGAAACCTCTTAATTTCTACAACTAGTTAGTATACAAAAAGCACTACTCTAGCATTGTAAAATTCTACACAAGGATTGTGTTTGAACTTCAATTATTCACCAATTGAATGGTGAATTTTCAAGGTAGAGATCACATATGTGGGGGTGGTGTTCCTAAGTATCATTGTTGTTTGTATAAGGTGTATTATAGCACAATTTTTTTAATTTGGTATGATCCTAAAATGCCTATTTATTTGAGTGATGAGTAGCTACCATAACACCTAGGGTTTATAATTTTGAGGTGCATCAAATAACACCATTAATTAATTAATTATTTTTATTATAAATTTATATTAATTATTATTATTGTTTCTAAAAGTTTTGGTAAAATTGAATTGATTATAATTTCAAATCATAGTGAATAAGTAGGAGTAATCAATTATTATAAAGATGGAGAGATAAAGAGGGAGATACAATATAGAGAGAGGTAAAGAGAAGGGAAATAGACAATGAGCAAGAAATGAAATAGAGAGGAAGAGAGAGTTAGAGAGAGAGAGAAATAAAGAAAGATAAAGAGAGCTTGAAAAAAAAAGATAAAGAGGGAGCTCCAAAGATATATAGATGTACCATCCTAAAAATTAAGCCCCTATAATTACATGCTCAATTTAGTCCTATTTTAGCATATATGGGTTCCCACTCCGATTTCACTGTCTCATAATGTTCATTGGACCTTCAAATTAATATTATAAGTTATGTGTTAATTTAAATTCACCAAATATTGATGTGAGCCCTTATTTCTAGATGTGCTTCTTAATTATCTCTCCTCTTCCATCATTTATTAGCCTTCATGGGCCCTATGTTACATTTTGTGTCCTTTGCACTTCTTCCTGACCTCGTGATCAGTTGTGCCTCTTATTCTAGCATCTACCCTATCTCCCTGATCTCTCATTTCAATTATGGCTCATTCTCCTAGGAAAATTTCCCTAGTATTTTTGTTCCCCAAGGATTTGGCTAAAATTTGAATTGGGGCTTGGTTGCAGTGTTTTGGTGGGAAATTGGCTCCTGTGGTTAGCCTGGATCACTTTTGAATCCCAAAATGTGTGAAGAGGTATATAAGTGGTCTATATCTCCTCATTTTGGTAAGATCTATCATCCATCTATCCATTATAAAGAAGCATGATAAAGCAATTGGCATCCAAGCATTCTCAAGGTCTTCAAGCCTTCAAAGCATCATTCTTATCCTTCATTAAGCATTGTGGAAAACTACAACATTTATGGTGAAATATCTTGTCTTATATGATTTTATTTGAGATATTTTGTATGGATTCAAAGGATATTCCATTAACACTTTTGATTAAAAATCAAAAAAGGAATTGCACCATCAAGGTATAAGATAACTTACGGTTCAGATTTAGCTTCTATGTCATATGAGAAATCTTTCCTTTATGCAAGTTCATTTCAATTTCAAGGTTAATTCCTAAACAAGGGTTTGACCAAGGAAACCCCATTTCCCCAACCTTTTTACCCATTTTTTTGTTTTTAGGAACAGGTTGTGCAACTGTCAGAGCTTTTCCAGGAAGCTTCAGATCTATGGGGTCAATCGTCAACATTTTGGGAAGAATCGCTGCAAAAAAAACACCACAAGCTTCTTATTCCTAGGAAAAAAACACCCTAGGTTTCTTGTTCCCTCAAAATCATCTTCAAATCTCAACCAAAGGTCATTACAACTTCCTATTTTTTGTTTCTAGTTACTGCGGTCGGCTGTCTATTTTTTGTCAGCCTACGTTTCCCAAATCTCGTCAATTTTTCTTATTTAGCATCCTATTTTGCATAATCATATTATTTTCCCTCAAATCCATTTTCCCCAATTAATTATTGAGAAGGATCATTGCACACATTTAATGTTTAAGTCATACTTGAGCCTATTGAGTCATCTTCCTTTCAAATGTGCATTTGGGAAAGGAGTAGCAATCTACCCCGCTTTCCTATTTCTACTTTACATTTTGGTGAACCCAACTCATAAGATTTCAAATTATGATTTGGTGTCTAGATCTTATTTGAATGCATTAAATTGTTGTATTTTAGGCATTTAGTTCTAATTTTATCAAATTTAGATGTATTCATTGATTAAAAAATGATAAAATTTGGAGCTTCTCTCATAGATATTTTTCATTCTTGCATTTCTCTTTCATTCTTTCACGTGTCAAAAAACAAAAAAAATACAAAAATATTTCATTCCATGCATTATTGTATGTATTTGCATTTACATTCTATGAATGGAGTTTTTACTTTCATTTGCTAGTTCAATTTCAAGTTTTTTTTAAGAATTTCAAGATGTTTATTTCATGAATATGATGATAAATTAGCTCTTTATTTAATCCATATATTCATAATATTCCCTCCCCCAAAATTGATTCAACCCATGAGAACATTTTAGCACAAGAAAAGCCTATTAATACTTCTTCAAAGATTCTCTCCTAAGGATGAGACATTGAAGGAGGATGTTGATCCTTCTCCTAAAATATACCTTCCTTATGAATATATTTTGGTGTAAGAGAAGGATATTTTACCTTAGCTCTATTGGATGATATCAGATTTGGGTATTGTTCATGTTGTTGATATTTATGTTTTGTCACTAATGTCAACATATGTTCTGTGGAGAGAACGTACTGGTTATGATAACTGGAAGAAGTGTACAGACGCTATATGAATGAATCAGAACAATTGAAGACAAAGATATGTAGAAGGATGTGTATTGACCTTATTCCTAAGGCCGCTTGGCTTAATATTGCATATTGGTGATGTTACAGATGTTTTAGTAAAGACTAGTTTCTAGACTATGACAGTAATGCTTGACAGAGCAAGTCTCTGTATTTTGGGTATATCTTACAGTCAAAGATATTTTAGGGTATGTGATCTTATGGGATGATAGAGGAAACATTGAGGAATGTTTTTTGTTGATCAATAGTTTTCAAAGTATTGGTGACATCAACTGTGGCGTGTATTCTGGAGGAGACCTATATGGTGACCGACTTCGGACATGTAGCGTGTATTATGAATTGTGAGTGTGGATTGTGGATCTTGGAGTATATATGATGGATTTTAATTGATCTTTACTTTTTTTAGGTACCTTGTGAATCTTAGCTAAGGTTAAACAATTATTTGTATATTAGGAAAGCCTAATTGGATGACCTAATTAATTATTTATGTATTGGGAAATCTTGATTGGCTGAACTAATCAATTATTGTAATAGGGTATATATGAGAGATATTTTCTTTTGGAAAGATGTGGTAGAGATTGAAAATACAGAGAAGTGTGAAAGTTGCGAAGCTTGTTTGGCTGATGGATGTAGAGTAGATTTTGTGATAAGAATACTTCATTGGAACTGACCAAGCAAAGACAATTGCTATCAGACAGTTCACTAGATTGTATATTTTCTATATACACTTGTTTGGATTGTAAATCCTTGAGGGTGGCCTTAACCTTCTTTGGGAAGTGTGCCTAGGCAGTGAGCCCGCTATTACTCTTGACTTCTAACAGGGTCTATCCTTTAACAGGGACTATGTATTGTAATGTTGTAATAAGATCTTAACTGGGCTAAATATTTTAACAGGGATACTATACTCTCAGTACATCATTTGGGTGCTAATTCCCACTGGGGTTTTACCTTTAACATGGTTTCCTTGAAAACAATTATTGTGTTATTGTGTTGGCATTTACTGTGTTATCATTTGCATTGAAGTTTTGGTTTATAAAGTTTAAAGTTTAATATTTTGTATCACAACTGATTCACCCCCCTCTCAATTGTGCTTGTGGACTATTATTCCTAACAATTGGTATCAGAGCTACTGGTCCTTAGAGAGAAAGCTTAACAGCTTGATTTGATCCTGAAGATGACTTACTATGGGAAGGATAGTCTGAAATTTGATCCTGAAAAATTTGATAGTTGGAAGAACAAGATGATAACATATTTTCTATGTTTGGGAATTGACTACTGGATGATCATGAAAAATAAAGAAAAGATAGTGACTAAGGATGAACTGGAGAAGGCTACTGAAGATGATACGAAGATATTTTCATGTAATATGGTTTCAAGAGGATCATTGATCAGTACACTTTCTAAAGGTGAATTCATAGAGGTAATAGACTTGGATTATGCACATGAGATTTGGACAAGATTGGAAGCACTGTATATAGGAGATAAGTTTACTAAACAGACAAAGCTAAAAAATTGGAAGACAAATATGGAATCAACAAAAATGAGAGATGATGAGAACATTAGGGAATATGCATAGAGAATTACTGAAGTGGTTAGTGGCATAAGAAACTCTAGAGCTACTTATATTGAGGAAGAAGTGATTGAGAAGATACTTAGAACTTTGACACCTATATACAAAACTAAAGTACAAGCTATAGAGAAGATTATACCTTTGACACCGAACTTGACTAGAAAGATGTTGATTGGAAAACTTACTACTTTTGAGGCCACATAACTAGGAGATTATTTACCTAAAGTAGAGTCAACATTCAAGGCAACTGTCCATAGAAACAAAAAAGCCTTAACTGTAATTGCGAACACCAGCAATGGTAACTTGAGAGAAGATCTTGGAGACTATGTTGATGAATGGGAACATATATAGGAGGAAGAAAGAAATCTAGATGAAGTGGTAGCCCTAATCTCTAGAAGAGAAAAGAGAGGTAAGGGTAAATTTGAAGGCAAATTACCTTTGAAATGTTTTTCATGTAACAAGATTGGTCATTTTGCATCTCGATGTCCTACAAGGGTTCCAAATAATGTTATTATAAATCTAAGTATTCAAAAGAAAAGGAATGCTATTATGCTAATTAAGGCATATCTGATGATGATGTAGACTATGATTAAATTGTATTTATTTCTATTAAGGATGATGAACCTATACATGAAGAAAAAGCCTTAGTATCTCATGTTGAAAAGAAATTTGAATGGGTTATAGATAGTGGTTGTTCACATCATATGACTGGAGATAAAAATAAGTTTGTGAGTCTAAAAATATATGATGGTGGTGTTGTTATATTTTGTGACAATACTCCTAATCTTATCATTGGAGTTGGATCTATTTCTCTGGATAGAAAGACTAATACTGACAATGTACTACTTGTTGATGGACTTAAGCATAATTTGTTGAGTGTTGGGTAGTTAGTGGACAGAGGTTATCAATTGAAATTCATTGATGGGAAATGTTAAATCAAAAGTAAATCAAGAGACTTGATTGCATATGGTACTAAATCTAGAAGTAATGTATTTGAACTGACTACATTTGAAGCTTCTTGTTTTATTGCGAAGGTTGATGACAGTTGGCTATGGAACATAAGACTTTGTCATGTTAACTTTGATAACATTGTGAAGGCATGTATGAAAAATGTTGTGAGAGATCTACCTAAGATTGTAAAACCATCTAACACTATGTGTAGAGAGTGTGTTATGGGGAAACAAACTAGAAGAATTTTTAAAAGAAAATCTTATTCAGAAAAAGGGAAGTTGGATCTGGTACATACAGATCTATGTGGTCTTAGAAGAACAAGATCTTATTATGGTGAAAGGTACTTTATACTTTTTGTTGATAACTTTTCTAGAATGATGTGGGTTACATATTTGAGAGATAAATATGAAACATTTGACAAATTGAAGTTATTCAAAGAAAAAGTTGAGAATAAATCTGGTTTAAAGATAAAATGTTTAAGATCAGATAGAGATGGTGAGTTTACACCAGATTTATTTAATTCCTACTATGAAGAGCATGGAATATTTAGACAGAAATCTGCATCTAGGACACCACAACATAATGGGATAGCATAGTGAAGAAATAGAACAATATTAGATGTTGCAAGAACTATGTTGTTGGAAGGAAATGTATCACATGTTCATTGGAGGGAAGCTGTTGGTACTGCTGTGTATACCTTGAACAAAATTTAGATCAGAGAAGGTACAAGTAAGACTCCTTATGAATTATGGTTTGATCATAAACCTACTGTAAAATATTTCAAAATATTTGGAAGTAAATGTTATATCAAAAGAGATGATGAGATAGGGAAGTTTGATGCTAGAAGTGATGAAGGTATTTTCCTTGGTTATTCTACTAAGAGAAAAGCATATAAATGTTTCAATCTGAGATTGAGAAATTTGATTGAAAGCGCTAATGTGAGGATAGATGAAAATTTTCAGATTCAGAAAAGAATGTATGACTATGGTCAGATTTTAGAGGTAAAAGAGGTCACTGCTGAACCTGAAGAACCTTTGATGGTTGATAATGAGATTGAAGATGAATTAATTGATCTTATTGAGACTCCGAGGTATGTTAAGAAGAACCATCCTGAAGAAAAAATAATTGGCGATGCAAATAAAGGTATGATGACTAGATCTAGAGTTAGAGATGAAATTTTTTTAATTTCTCAAGTTGAACCGAAAACTACTGATGAAGCATGTAGAGATGAATCTTGGAATAAATCTATGCAAGAATAACTTGAATAGATAAAGAAAAACAATACTTGGGAATTTGTTCCAATACCTAAGAACAAAAATGTGATAGGAACTAAATGGGTTTTTAGAAACAAGATGGATGAGGAAGGAATAGTAGTAAGAAATAAGGCTAGACTGGTTTGTAAAGGCTACTCGCAACAAGAAGGCATAGACTTTGAAGAAACATTTTCTCCTATTGCTAGATTGGAAGCTGAGATTATTTCTTGCTTATGTTGTACATAAAGACTTTAAAGTATATCAGATGGATGTGAAATCAACATTCTTGAATAGAGAAATGGAAGAAGTATACATAGAGAAACCTGATGGATTTCCTATGACCAAAATTGAAGACATGGTTTGTAAGTTGAAGAAAGTGTTGTACGTACTGAAACAAGCACTGAGAGCATGGTATGCAAGACTGGACAAGTATTTACTTTGTCTTGGTTTCAAAAAAGGTAATTCAGATAGTAATTTATATTTAATAACTGATGAAGATGATATATAATATGATTGCAGTTGGATTATGTAGTTAGAATGAGTAGAGGACATTCTAATTAGTTATTACCATGATCCAAACCTTGGGTTTTAAGTTAACTTTATAGTTGGTGCACCTAGCCAGTTATTTACAGAAATGGTTGTCATTTGTGACTATTTTTCCTTTCTAAAATTTTTGTTTGATTTCTATATGTGAGACACATCTTGGATGACATAGGGATCTTAGTATCTCATGTGTATTATTATGTCAAGCTACCTCAAGATCTATTCTCTTGGTGATGAGGCTAATAGAGTGTGTTTGTGCACTATCTTATTGCTTTGCTTTCTTGGCTTTGTTTATGCTTGCTTGGGTTTGCCTTGGAATTATCAATGTGTGTATTTAAGTCTGGACCAATGAGCGTAGTTGAGATATGCCTACTTGAAGGGACCTTGTGGAACTCATAATCTTGGTTTGTGAACAATTGAGTACTTCTCATATCACGATAGAAGCTTGATCTTTGAGCCCTTTTATGGCCAAATGTTATACTTATCACTGTTGTTAAGTACATCGTGATTCAATATTTATATATGAGCTTGCTTAAATATTTTAATTTTGCACAAGTGAGGGGAGGATAATTTATCTTGGTTCAAGACTTCACAAGAGAGCTTGATCTTCTGACTCCTCTGGTATCGACATGTCACATGGATTTGGAATCTTTGAACCATTTCACCTTCGGTTCTATAGTTCTTAAAGGTGATGAAACCTCGACTTAACAATATTTGGGATTCAGATCATTTCAAAACATCTCATAATAATACCCATCGGGTTCAAGTGAAAAATATGAACTAAACTAGAATTTTTGTGAGTTATGGAACTAGATAAATTCTCGATTGAAAGCATGTCAGGAATTCAGGAATTTGAAGAACTTTTGCACCTGGAATGTATTTTGTTCATAGTTACAACAAAACATTGAAGTCCCAACTTCACAACAGACTTCAAAAATTTTAAATCTATTTTAGGCACAGGCTAAACTACAGGAAAAGCACACCAAAGACCAAAAGAAAAAAAAAATCAAACTTTTTTTTCCAAATTTGCGAAAACACAGTGATTTTTTGTAATTTGTTTTGTGGTTTTCAACCAAAAAATATGTTAATCATGAAGAACATATGTTGAAATTTTTGTGAAAATCTGTTAGTTTTTCTGGTTTTTGAAATTTGGTCAATGGTAAATTTTGTAGGGAGCTTAGCCATGTCCTCTATTTTATAACATGTTGTCAATTCTGTAAGTGCCTTCGAAATATGTCAGGGATTTAGTGATTTCAAGTACTATACATACCACTTGATACCATGTTGACTATTGGAAGCTACAATTGAAACAATTGTTATATTGTCATTGATGTCAAACCTTAACTGGTAAGACAGTTTCTATCTTGTAAAGTGTCATATCATTTGATTTATGAAGAAGATTTGAAAAGAGGAGATAACAAGAAAACCTAGTGAAATGGTTGAGCTATGAGAAACTATAATGGGTACTTGATTAGTTGGCACATTGAAAATATAATGTGTTGTTTATCTTTAATACTAAGTGAGGTAAGGAAGACTAAAAGCTTAGTCTTGACTGAGAAAAAGAGCATAAGATTAAGGAACTTAAGTTTAAGTTGAGTGATGCTAGTGTTGACCGAGTGCCAACACATGCCAAGTTATATAGTGTCAACCGAGCATCAGTATTTACCAATTTATCCAGTGATGACCGAGCGGAAGAACACAATGATGACCGAGTGTCAGTATTTTATAGTTTATGGAATAATTGAGATTCCCAGCCAAGACAGTTGAATTCTTGGGATATGTAAAGAATGTTGTAGATAAGGATGAATGACGTGGAGCATTTAATGCATGATTAACCATTTCTATGTATGGACTCAAGAAGGAGTTTTGAGAATTATCTAGAAAGATAGAAGGAGAATAAAATTTTGGAAGGATTCATTAGATCTGACCAAACCCTAAGATCCACGGTGATGATTAAGAGAAAAAATATTGAGCTACCTAGTTAGAGAGGTATAAGAATAACCTAATTGCAGTTTATGGAGAGAGAGGTTAATTTAGTTGATAAGCGAATCTAAGCAGAAGGTCGAGAAGGCTGACAAGAGTAGCAAAGAATTATGAAGTAGTGATTGCTTGAAGGATTTCCAAGTAGATCAGAGAGATAGAGATGGTAATGAAGGTTAGTCAGTTGATCAACATTTGAGCTAAAGTGGATTTGTATTTGCAAAGTGAGTTGTATGTTTCAGATCAAAACTATTGTTACTTTCTAACCATTGTATCAGTTAAAATCCTTTAATCAAGGTTGACCTAACAGTCATTTTGTAAATCATTTAATCAAGGTGAAATTATAATGGAATGATCTTAAGTCCTCTAACAAGGTCACTCCTAATAGGGTGATTAAATCCTTTAACAGGGTCACACCTAACAGTGTGTATTGTAACCTTTAGTAGGGTTGGCTCCTCACAAATCTCACTTCAGAAGAGTGAAAAATTGGTAGCATGTTACTGGTGGTTTTTCCCGAATTAGGTTTCGACCTTAAATCCTGGTGTCATACTTGTGTGAATTTTATTTGATGTGTTTTACTGTTAAAATTTTTATATTATGCAAGTTGATTACTTTAGGATAGTGGATTGCAAGTTTATGTTACTAATATTATGCTATAGAGACTGAGTGGATTACTAACTAGATCTAATTTGGTTGAAGTGTTTAAAGGTTCAATTGGTACATCTAGACCTAAGGATAACTAATTCACCCCCTCTCAATTATTCTTAATCATTCTAACAATTAGTATCAGAGCTTGTGGTGCTTGTAAGGAAAAGTTTGAAGGTACTTGAAGCTAAAGATCAAGATATACAAAAAATAGGTACCAAGGCTGAACAAGGAGAACTTCCCTGCATGGAAAAGTTTGATGAAGCTACACCTAGCTGGAATTGGAGATGCATCAAAATACTATGTGGAAAATGATTACATAATAGTGCCTACACCTTTGATAGCTCATCAGGTGAAGGAAAAGCTAGAACACAATCAAGCAATGTTGGAGATTGCATTAGCCCTAAGTTATCCTAAATTTGAAGACATAAAATACTGTTCTACTAAAACATAAATGTGGGACACATTGACAAATATCTATGGTGGAGACACAAATATACTAAGATCCAAATCTAAAATCTTGAGAGGTAAGTTTGATGAAATGAGAATGTTAGAAGGTGAGACTATTGTTCAATACTATGGCCGAGTTAAAGAGGTTGTGAATTCTATTAGAGGAGCTAGTGGAACTATTGATGATGGTATTGTTATTAGAAAGGTATTGAGAACCCTACTTCCTATTTATGATATTAGAGTCTCTACAATACAAGAATTGAGATGTACTCCTGGTAACAACTTAACTCTGGAAGGTCTAGTTGGTAGACTTACTGCTTTTGAATTGTCAAATGTAAATTAATTGGTGCAGGAGCACCTAGGTAGGGCTAGAAAGGAACCTAGGGCTTCTATTTTTTTTGGCTTGTAGTGGTCCTAGCCAAACCACTAGTGCAATAAGGGGACTAAATAAGTCCTAGTGTGAAGTGTGTTAGTGTAGGATGCCTTAATTGGTCCTTGTATGAGTTAATTTTGGCCTTCTCAATCAACCACACACTTCAACGTAGTCCTTCTTCACCAAGAACAAACAAGACTGAATATGAGTTATTCATCCTGCCTTCCTGTGTGATTCGACCTGTTGCCTTCTATCTAGATGGGGTTTTGAAATTTTTTCTCAGGACGAGGGCCTCACAACTATGGACCGTCTAAGAACGAAGGATTTGACATGATAAATGCAATGCAAATGCAAAGATTATGCTAAGAAATTGAAACATGAGATATCATCTAAACATGAATGCTAAATGCCATTATTCTAGAAATTGAAGCTATTCTATTTGCAATATGAAATTAATCTATAT
>MU225234.1:807170-832632 GCA_018584345.1 Thuja plicata | reverse complement strand
TAAAGAGGGTGAATTTAATTTAATTAAAGTGCTAGGACTTTATAATTAAATTAATTTGATCATAGGGTTTGTTTAGCCAAATAGATATTTAGGAATTAAATATGATGTATGATTAATACAGATTTAGAATTTTCTGTATTTGACACTCAGGTTGAGTAGAGTCAGTGAAAACTCAGAATTTCCTAGTATAATAGGACTTTGGTGATTTAGAAGAATAACAAATGCAACAAAAATGGTTAGAGTTGCAAGATGCCAATTTTGGGGTGTTACAGTCCTTAGTGACCTTATTTGGTAGATTGTCCACATTAGGTCAAATAGGGTGTTTTATGCATTTTGATGTAAAAATGGACAAGAAAGGGACTTGAGGTCCTATTTCCATGTTCTAACACCTTAGATTAGCATTTGGTTAAGTTTGGTGGGATTATAACCAAGTTTAGATAGCAAATCCAAAAAGATGTAAAAGTTGGCAATGTTGTCATTGACAACATTGACAACATTTGTTGCATAATTGAAACTTCAAGCAATTGGTTTCATAACTATCTGAAAATATTTATTTTGGGTCTTGGTCAACTACTTAAGGGCATCCTCGACCTTTTTAAAGGGTTGGCTTTTTTTTCAAATTGTGTGTACGGACTGAGTAATAGAAAGAACAATCACAGTTAGTGTTGATGTGTTAATGGATTGAGTTGAATACTATAATCCATGGAAGTGTTAGAGTAGGTGTTTTTAAGCTACTTTTTGGTATTGGATTTCTAGTTTGTAAATTTTTAGGTAGTTTTGTAAAAAAAAAATTTTTTTTTCAGTGGCTGGTCTGAACCAGGCAACTGATGAAGATGGGGTCATAGATCCTCTTCCCACCGTGGAATCTGCATAGGCCTTTGGGATTATGGAGGTGTCTCCATGTACATATAGTACAGTGAAGGAAGGGCCCTAGAAAGCATGGGAGCTATTTTTAATATAATGCCCTAGGCGAGCCAGAGTTGCATGACTAGGGATCATAAGTAGTTGCAGAGCTAATGGGAGAGATTGAAAGCATTCATTGCTTCAATCAGTGATTGTGGAGAGGTATTTTGGTGTGTGGAGGAGCCCCAACTCAAAGGAGAAGTTTGGGAGAGAATTTTAGTTTGCCAAGAACAAATTCTTTTGTGCAGACAGACTAATTGCTTAGAAACCCTGATTTTTAGGCATGATTATAGGAGGTACTGTACGGACACTTTTGGGAAACAAGACCTAGAAAATATTTATTTTCTTGATAAAGGGTATCTATATCCATTTCTATTTTTCCAACTTGTTAAATATTTTTACAAGTTATTGTAGAAAAAGAGACTAATTAGGCCTAATGCTTGTAGCCCTCTTTTGGGTGAAATTGGCTTGGTTCTTGGAGCTCGTTTAGAGTTTCAGTCCAGAAGGAGTTTGTGGATATTGGAATTGATTGAATCAATAATCTAGGATACTACCTCTCCATATGGAATATTTTTGGATCCATTGGGATCAGTTTGAGAAGAAGTGCAGGAAGAGCACTATGACTAGGTGTTGAAGCAGTTTAGTTTTCTTGTTGGTGTACTCAAGCTGAAATTGAGTGGGATCTTGAGAGTGAGACCCTTGAAGATTAGGGTTAGTGAAGAACCCTATCTAGGATAGATAAGAGTCCTATTAAAGACCCTAGTGGAGGTTAGGGTAGGAGAGCAAGGCTTGTTGTTACATCAAAGTGGTATCAAAGCAAGTTAAAGACTTGGGAAATCAGTTTATGTCTACAGCTACTAGTGAATCAGTAGGAGAGTCAATCATGGTGAAAAATATAGAGCTAGATAAAGAGGTGGATGAGAAAAATGATAAGAACAAACTCCTTGAATAAGCCTTAGAAGGTGTGAAAATAAGGCTAGAAGAAGTTGCAAATGTAACAGCTAGAAACAAGGAAGTGGAAAGTAGTGATAGGGGTAAGAAGGTTGCTAAAGAAGACCTTATCCATGAACCAGACCTTGTCTTGAATGAAGAGCCCTTCCTAAAAGCCATAAAATCCCTAGGTGGAAAGGCATTGGAGGGTATACCATTATTTAGTGGAAAGATGGATATTGAAGTAGTGTTGGATTGGATTGAAGGAATGAAGAACCATTTCGAGTGTGAAGGAGTAACTGAAGAACAAAAGCTCAAGGTGGAAAAATAAAGACTCAGAGGGTCAGCCCTAACATGGTGAAAATACCTTCAAGATGAGAGGATTAGGTTGGGTAAGCATCCCATAGCCAATTGGAATGCAATGGTGACCAAGCTAAAGGAGAATTATCTTCCTGAAGACTATGAGATTCAACTCCATAGGAAAAGACAAAGTTTGAAGAAAAAAGACCTAGATGTGGCCTCTTATACAGAGGATTTCAAAAGGTTGTGTCTTAGATCCAAGAATAAATAAGAAGAGTCTATCAAGGTAGCAAGGTACTTGGGTGGTTTGAAATGGAACATCCAAGAAGAAATCAATTTGTGGACACAAACTATAGTTCAAAGGTGTCATCAATTAGCCCTCAGAGTGGAGGAAAAGAACAAGAAGAAAGGTGATTCTAACTTCAAGAACAAAGGTAGAGGAAGAGACCAAAGGGGTCAAAGAGGAGGCTATCAAGGTAGAGGCAATGAGCAGAGGAATCAAGGTGAAAATAAATTAACATAACATAGTAGGGAAAGCACTCCAAGAGGAGGCTATAACAGAGGCAGAGGTAGACAAGGACCTAGCAGAGGGAGAGGAGGTAGAAGTAACTCATACTTTGCAAGTATGAAGTGTTACAACTGTGGTCAACTAGGCCACCTATCATATAGATGTCCTGACAAGCCTACTAGATCAAACTATGATAAAATAATAGCATATGCCCATAAAGACACTTCAAGTGTCAAAGCTCCTGAGATTGACCATCTAGATTCAGAGATGGGTGAAAACCTAATGTTTAGAAGGGTCTTGATAAGACAACCAAGTAAAGATGAACCCAAGCATAGGAGGGATTTGTTTAGGATAAGATGCAAGATCCTTGGAAAAGTTTGTAAGGTGATAGTGGACTCTGGTTCCAATGATAATATCATCTCAGAGGAAGTAGTCAACAAACTCAACTTGACCAAAGTATCCCATGTAAATCCCTATAAGGTGACATGGCTCAACAAAGGCCAAAGTGTATTGGTGAATGAGCAGACATGGGTTGAATTCTCCATATCAGGGTATAAGGATAAGCTCTTTTGTGACATCCTACCAATGGATGCTTGCCATTTTCTATTAGGAAGGCCTTGGCAATTTAACAATGGGGCAGTATATGATGGAAAGGAGAATTCTATAACATTCAAGAAATGAGGCAGAACTTTCAAGATTCAGTCTTTGCTAGAAGATGAAGAGCCACAGTCCAAGAATCCTAATGTGATTTTGTGTAGTGGAAAGGAGTTTGTGAGAGATCTCAAGGATGATGAGAATGAAGGATATGCTATTGTGATCAGACCTAAGGAGGAAGAAAAACCAGTCAAGGAGCCATTTCCATCAGAGATACAAGTATTTCTTGAGAAGTATAAAGACATAGTGAGTGATGGCACTCCTGCTACCTTACCTCCTAGAAGGGTAATAATTCATCAGATAGACTTTGTCCATGGGGCATCTTTGCCAAATAAGACATCTTATAAGCTAACCCCTGATCAAAATTTAGAAGTGGCAAGGCAGGTACAAGAACTCTTGGATCAAGGCTTGATCAAGAAGAGTATAAGCCCATGTGCAGTCTTGGTTGTGTTGGCATCCAAAAAGGGAGAAAAATGGAGAATTTGCACAGATTCAAGGGATATAAACATAATCACAATAAGGTATAGGTTCCCTATACCTAGGATTGAGGATCTCATGGATTTCCTTGGGGAGGAAATGTACTTTACCAAGTTGGATTTGAAGAGTGGTTATCACCAAATCAAGGTGAAAAAAGGGGATGAATGGAAAAAGACATTCAAGACCATAGATGGGCTATATGAATGGATTGTGATGCCATTTGGCCTCACAAATGCTCTGAGAACATTCACAAGGCTCATGAATGAAGTGCTCAAGGACTTCATAAGGAAGTTTGTAGTGGTATATCTTGATGATATACTGATATTTAGAAAGACAAAGGAGGAGCATGTCAAGCATGTAGAGGCAGTATTGTAGAGATTGCATGAAGAGAAGCTGGATATCAACCTTGCAAAATGTGAGTTCTTCAAGCAAGAACTAGTATACTTGGGCTTTGCAGTTTCCAAAGGGTCTGTGAAGATGGACCAAGAGAAAGTTGCAGCTATCCTAAACTGGCAACCACCTACCACAGCCACTAAGCTAAGAAGTTTCCATGTCTTATCCCAGTTTTATAGAAAGTTTATCAGGAACTTTAGTGGTATATGTGCTCCTTTATTAGATACTATCAAGGGTGGGGTCAAAGCTAAGCTTAGGTGGACCTTAGAAGTAGGGAAAGCCTTTGAGTTGTTGAAGAAACAAGTAGCCACTCAACCTATCCTACAATCGCCTAGTTTTGATAAATTGTTTATTATTGAATGTGATGCAAGTGGGATGGTAGTAGGTGGTGTGTTGAGTCAAGAAGGCAAGCCAGTGGCCTTCTTTAGTGAGAAAATAAATGAGGATAAGAAGAAATACTCAGGAGAAACAAAGCAATATGCATTTGAAATGGATGGATTATTTGCAAGTATTTACCTTTACAATAAAGCACAAGAAAGAGCATCTCAATAAGGTTGCAGATGCACTAAGCAAGAGGTTTTTGATAGTCCAAGATGTCCAATTGAATAGAATTGGAATTGATAGTTTCAAGGATCTCTACAAGGCAGATGAGGAATTTGGGGAAGCATACAAGGTGTGTGTTGACTTTCAGAACCATTTCCATAGCACGTTCTCAGAGTTTACTTTGCAAAATGGACTATTATTTTGGGGTAACTAGTTATGTGTGCCAAGAGGCTCTATGAGAATGAATCTCAAATAGGAGAAACACAATGGGTGTTTAAGTTGTCACTTTGGTATGAACAAAACCTTGGAGCTTGTGAAAAGGTTCTACCAATTGCCAAAGTTGGTAAGATATGTTACCAAATATGTGGAGAAGTGTGTTGTATGCATGAAATCCAAAGGAGGAATAAGTACTGTAGGTTTGTACCAGCCTTTACCAGTCCCTAATAGGCCATGGGAGTTTGTGAGCATGGACTTCATAGTAGGTCTAACCAAAACCAAGCAAGGGTATGACAACATTTATGTAGTGGTTGACAGATTTAGCAAGATGGGTCATTTCATACCCTACAAGACTACTAATGATTCTAGTCACATAGCCTATTTGTTCTTTAAGGAGATTGTGAGGATCCATGGTCTTCCCTTAAGTATAGTATCAGATAGGGATGTGAAATTCATGATCCATTTTTAGAGGACATTGTGGACTAGATTGGGTAGCAATATTTCTTTTGGTTCAACCTAACACCCTCAAACTAATGGCCAAATTGAGGTTGTCAATAGAGTGTTGGGTAACCTATTGAGGTGCCTAACTAAGGATTATGGTTAGACTTGGGATGTGTTCATTCCCCAAGTAGAGTATGCATACAATGACAGTAAGAATAGAATGACAAGGAGAATCCCATTTGAGGTAGTTTATGGGATGCACCCAAGAGGTGTGTGTGAACTTAGGGATCTTGGAGGCATGAAGTAAAGGAGTGGTCATGCTGAGGACTTCACTCAAACCATGAAGGAGATCCAAGAATAGGTCAAGCAGACAATCCAAGACAATCAACAAAAGTTGAAGGCCAAAGTTGATGAAAAGAGGATAGACATTCAGTTTGAGGTAGGTGACTATGTGATGGTTCATTCGAAAAAATCTTGGTTATAGAAAGGTGTCCCTACTAAATTACAGATGAAGAGGGTGGGACCTTGCAAGATCCTAGCCAAATATGGGGCTAATGCATATAAAATAGACCTACCTTAAGATTTAAGCATCTCTTCGGTGTTCAATGTGAAATATTTGATCCAATTCAAAGGGTAGATAGTAGATAATGGTCAAAGTAGTCAAGGGGTCAGTGGTGATGTTGAGACTACTGTATTACCTCCAAAACCACAGTTGGAAGCTAACAGAGTTCTAGACTCAAGAGTCAAGAAGACTACAAGGAACAAGGTGTACATGGAACACCTAATCAAGTGGAAGCATAGGCCTGAATCAGAGGCCTCATGGCTTGTAGAAGCAAACTTCAAAAAGGTGGGAATCACTGAAGATTTGTTGTCCACAAGAGTGACATATCTTTCCTTTGTGGGGGAGTATGGTGCAGGAGCACCTAGGTAGGGCTAGAAAGGAACCTAGGGCTTCTATTTTGTTTTTGTCTTGTAGTGGTCCTAGCCAAACCACTAGTGCAATAAGGGGACTAAACAAGTCCTAGTGTGAAGTGTGTTAGTGTAGGATGCCTTAATTGGTCCTTAGTGACCTTATTTTGTAGATTGTCCACATTAGGTCAAATAGGGTGTTTTATGCATTTTGATGTAAAAACGGACAAGAAATGGACTTGAGGTCCTATTTGAATGTTCTAACACCTTAGATTATCATTTGGTTAATTTTGGTGGACTTATGACCAAGTTTAGATAGCAAATCCAAAAAGATGTAAAAGTTGTCAATGTTGTCATTGACAACATTGGCAACATTTGTTGCATAATTGAAACTTCAAGAAATTGGTTTCATAACTATCTGAAAATGTTGATTTTGGGTCTTGGTCAACTACTTAAGGACATCCTTGACCTTTTGAAAGGGTTAGCTTGTTTTTCAAATTGTGTGTACAAACTGAGTAATAGAAAGAATAGTCACAATTAGTGTTTTTCTGAGAAATTGGCATGTTAATGGATTGAGTTGAATACTATAGTCCATGGAATTTTTATATTATGCATTTTTAAGCTACTTTGTGGTGTTGGATTTCCATTTTGTAAATTTCTACTTAGTTTTGTAAATTTTTTTTTTTTTTTGTCCAGTTGTAGGTCTGAACCAAGCAACTGATGAAGATGGGGTCATAGATCCTCTTCCCACCATGGAATCTACATAGGCCTTTGGGATTAGGGAGGTGACTCCATGTACATATTTTACAATGAAGGAGGGGCCTTGGAAAACATGGGAGTTGTTTTTAATATGATGCCCTAAGTGAGCCAGAGTTGCATGACTAGGGATCATAAGAAGTTGCAGAGATAATGGGAGGGATTGAAAGGATTCATTGCTTCAATTAGTGATTATGGAGAGGTATTGTGGTTTTTGTAGGATCCCCAACTTGAAGGATAAGTTTGGGAGATAATTTTAGTGTTCCAAGAACACGTTCTTTTGTGCAGACAAACTAATTGCTTAGAAACCCTGATTTTTAGGCATGATTACAGGAGGCACTGTACGAACACTTTTGGGAAACAATACCTAGAAAATATTTTGTGTCTTGTTAAAGGGTATCTATATCCATTTATATTTTTCCAACTTTTTAAGGATTTTTACAAGTTATTACAGAAAAAGAGACTAATTAGGCCTAATGCTTGTAGCCCTCTTTTGGGTGAAATTGGCTTGGTTCTTGGAGCTCATTTAGGGTTTCAATCCAAAAGGAGTTTGTGGATATTGGAATTGATCCAATCAAAAATCTAGGAGACTACCTCTCCATATGGAAGAGTTTTGGATTCATTGGGATCAGTTTGTGAAGAAGTGCAAGAAGAGCCCTATGGCTAGGTGTTGAAGCAGTTTAGTTTTCTTGTTGGTGTACTCAAGCTAAAATTGAGTGGGATCTTGAGAGTGAGACCCTTGAAGGTTAGGGTTAGTGAAGAACCCTATCTAGGATATAGAAGAGTCCTATTGAAGACCCTAGTGGAGGTTAGGTTAGGAGAGAAAGGCTTGTTGTTACATCATTAACCCCTCACAATATTGATTTTGCATTCAAATCATAATTGATTCTTCATAAGTCTAAGAAAGGAAAAGAAAAATGTGTGAATAGTGATACTGACACTTATGATGATGAGCTTGATGAGCTTGAGTCATTAATGGCTAGAAGACTACCTAGAGGAAAAGGAAAATTTAAAGATAAATTTCCTATAATTTGTTTTTCATGTAATAAAGTTGGCCATATTGCAGCAAGATGCCCTGATAGGAATGACACAGATGAAAGAAAAGAAAGCAAGTGCAAAGACAAAAGGGATGAAGGAGACTATAGAAGGTATACATAATATAAGGAAAAAGGTAAGAAATTATGTTATATTTCTAAAGAATAAATTGATAGCGAATCTAATAAATCTGATGACCATGATATAGAAGTTGTTTATGTTGCTATGAAAGATTATTCTGATGAAGATGAGAAAACTACACTTATTTAATATGTGAGTAAAGGTGATTGATGGATAATTGATAGTGGTTTCTAACATCATATGACTAGTGATAAAAGTAAGTTTGAAACCTTAATTCATTGCAAAGGTGGTAGTGTTAAGTTTGGTAATGATGCACCATGTATTGTGAAAGGAAAATGATCAATAAGATTGACTGATACACTACAACATTTGGGGTCTAATTTCGACGCTAATTTGTGATGGCACTACCATTTGTGTGTGATTTTTGTGTTTTTTTTCAAGTGCCCTCGATGTTGTCATAATAGCGATGGTACCATCCTAATTGCGAAACTTGCATGATTATAAACAAAAAAAAAAGAAAGGCTCATTTCTAATTTTTGTGATCGAGCTGCGTGCGCGACCAGGGCTCTTCTATTGTGAAGCTCAAGCTCAATTCGTCGCTTGGCATATGGAATCCATGACTTGAGGTAGGCATTCAAGCTTTGTCTTCTCATTAACATACTCAATTTCATTTTGATGGAATTTGTTGATTTAATGGCGCAATATGAATGTTAATACTGGAATTATTTACATCTTTGCATTTGGAATGCTTGATGACCCGCGAGCTTTGAGAGCTAGGGCATTGTTTCTATTACCTTCAAGGCATTGTGTGAAGTGTTTTATCTCTCTTTATTTTTTTTCTGTTGATATTCACTATGCAGTACTCCCCGTTTATGATCATTTCATGAGGAAATGTCTTGATGGCTCGCGGGCTGCAAGCTAGGGCATCATGCATTATTTATGAGTTCATTATTTAATACTGAAATTTTTTACATCTTTGCATTTGGAATTCTTGATGACCTGCAAGATTTGAGAGCTAGGGCATCATTTATATTACCTTCAAGGCATTATGTGAAGTGTTTTATCTCTCTTTATTTTTTTTGTTGTTGATAGTCAATATGTGGTACTCCCTGTTTATGATCATTTCATGAGGAAATATCTTAATGGCTCACAGGTTGCAAGATAGGGCATCATGCATTGTTTATGAGCTCACTGTTTAATACTGGCATTGTTTACATCTTTGTATTTGGAATGCTTGATTACCCATGAGCTTTGAGAGCTAGGGCGTCGTTGCTATTACCTTCAAGGCATTGTGTGAAGTGTTTGATATCTTTTTTTTGTTGTTGTTGTTGATATTCCTTGTGTGGTACTCACCATTTATGATCATTTCCCTATGTAGAAGACCTACTTGGGCCTTTGAGCCCCAGACCTATGATAATTCCATTTATGTGATGTTTTGGGATTAAATTGGTGTGTTTGTATACTTTCTCCATTTTAAACTAACCTATCCAGTTTATGATCATTTCATGAGGAAAAACATGGTATCTTCGTTCCTTTCTACAGCATTCTTCTGAGTGCACATGTCATGTAGCATGGTTTTTCTTTAAAAAGTGTATGGATTGACTATGCACATGCATAATTATAGATGAGGATCAATAATAGGATGTCATTCATTGCTTAGATCCTTTTGATCTAACCTCGAGCTCTCTTTTCTTTGGAGGTTTTGGATAGCATAGGAGCACACTAGATTCATACCCAGGTCAAAAATTCATCACTTCAGGCAATGTATGGTACCACTATTATTTATTTTCATCCTCTTATGAATGCCTATACTCTTACATATTCTTCTAAAAGTTGGCTATGCTCACAGCCTGTGTGAGCCCAAATGATTTTATCTTTCAATTCCTTTCCTTGTATAGTATATACAAGTTATTTGGCATATATATACATGTAATATTTAGATGCAAAATTTTATTTTCCTTTACATGTATCTTTTCATGAAATGAACACAAATTAAACAAGATCATCTAATAATGAAAACTAGGGTATTGTAGTTACTCATCTAGTAATTAGGTTACCAAATTGGAATGGGCATGGAAAATATGGTAAGAAGAACTATTACTAAGGATTGAACATAAATCTAAAATTGCTCAAACCTATTTTTCTATGTGTCCTTATTGCCTTTGTAATTTTGGTTCAACCCCTATAGGATGCCCAAGCCTAGAGGCCAAGGAAAGTACCCAAGAGAACTTGAAAGAAATATTAATGAAACCATTGTCCTTATGTGGGTAAACCCATATAAGTGCTCTTCCTTTGCATCACAACTCCTACTTGAGGATCCACAATAATGCATTTATGTTCAAGACTTATTATTACCTTGGTCTTTTTGAATCTTAGGATGACATCTCAATTGGGAAAGACAAACCAAAACCTTTCATAGACCAATCACGACCAAGGCATGTGGGTGTTCTTTTGTTGTACAGTTATACTCATAAAATATATGTACAGTTATAAAATTTCATGCCTTGAAATTTTATAACATAGTTCCTTAGCATATTTTACTATGCTAAGGAACTATGTTCAATGTCAAGTGTGTTATCAAGCAACAATGTTTCACATCTTGAACCTCACAAGATCTTCAAGCTAGCATGCTATCAAAATAGAATGGTAGTGGTGATTCAATGCATCTACAACCTCAACAACATGGCAACATTGATCCAATAATAGAAAATACATTACAAATGCCAAGCTCACAGTCTCAATGAAATAAACAATGTATAAAACAATATATGGTATAACCTATCATATTATTGGTACTTCATCTATAGTTTTAATAAATGTATGTTTCTTTTCCACACTTTGGTTGGGACACCTCAGTAGGAGTTGTCTAGGATGCTAGTTTCTAAATGCATAGAAAATTTAAAATACATGTCATATGAATACCATCATAACAAATAATATTTTCTTAATGCATGACAATATTAAAATACATGTCATTAAAATACCATCAAAACAAAGACAAAATGGCATGTTAAAAATCTTGACCCAACACTATTGGAAAAAATAGAGGAAAAAATAGCCCAAGTTCAGCAACACGTTAAAACTAAAAGACAGAGACAAGTTAGTAGATCTGTTTGTCGGTCGCCAAATAGACAGCCTTAACCAAAAAAATGAACTGGTCATGGAAAACATTTAGTTATAAAAAATCAGTAGAACAACAGAAACACCACATTTTTTTGTAATTTTATCTATAGTATTAATAAGATCATGTGTTTTTGTTTTTCAAACAAATAAAGCTCCTTCTTTCCCCAAAAAATAAAAAATAAAATAAAGCTCTTGTTCTTCCAAAATAAGAAAAAAAAGGAAAAGAATTAGCCAGGGAAATCATGTAGTTTGGGCCCCATCATAAAATGGTTATTATAGTATTAAACATGGGTATAAGGCCCTCTTTGTAATGGAGAAAAATATGACTAAACAAAAAGCATATATCCTATGTTGGAACTAAGTGATTCTACCAAATGCATGATGTTTCGCTTGACTAGCAATTAGGAAAAGGAATCTGACTACTGACCGCCTTCATAAATTCAATATTTCCCAACCTTTTCAGTGTGTGTTATATCATGCAGAAATTGAAAATGTTGATCACTTACTATTATTATGCCCCTTTGCACAAACTTTATGGCAACATGTGGTGGGCAATTTGAACATCTCCATGCTATCTCTAAACAATTTGTGGGGTTTTCCAATCATAGCCCATTCTTCATTCCAAATCTTTCTTCTCATGTATTTGGCTCTATGCACAAGCTATGATTGTTTGGGCTATCTAGTGGGAATGTAACAAGAGAATCTTTAGAAATTATGCTTCACCCATGGAAGTTGTTATAAAAAAACTGGAACAATCCATTTCAGAGGTGGTTAATTCGCATGTTAAAGATAAAATTTTCAATTACAACTTCACAAATTGGGATCCTAATTTTCTTAAGTTATTGAATCTGATTCACACCCCTCCATTTATGATCCCAAATAGCAGAAAATAGAAGGGAGATCATTCAAAAGTTAGATGGATTCCTCCTGATAATCATTCTTTAAAGTGAAATTTTGATGGCTCTGCATGAGGAAACCCTGGAAAGTTTGGATGTGGTATGTGTCTTCGCAATCATAGGGGTATAGTTTTACCATTTAAATGTATTTCTTTACCCAATGGGACCAATAATTTAGTTGAGGAATATGCCCTGTTTATGGTTTCGAGCTTGCTAGAAATGTTAATATTAGGAAACTTCATATACACAACAACAACAAGCATGCAATGACAACAATAACATCATACATATATGTGTATATATATGTGTGTGTGTGTGTGTGTGTGTATAAAACAAACAGAGCACCAGCCAATCATATGGCAGTCATGACTTGAGGTAGGCATTCAAGCTTTGTCTTCTCATTAACTTAATTTCATTTTGATGGCATTTGTTGATTTAATGACACAATATGAATGTTAATACTGGCATTGTTTACATCTTTTCATTTGGAATGCTTGATGACCCATGAGCTTTGAGAGCTAGAGCATCGTTGCTATTACCTTCAAGCCATTGTGTGAAATGTTTGATCTCTCTTTATTTGTTTTGTTGTTGATATTCACTATGTGGTATTCCTTGTTTATGATCATTTCATGAGGAAATGTCTTTATGGCTCGTGGGCTGCAAGCTAGGGCATCATGCATTGTTTATGAGCTCATTGTTTAATACTGGCATTGTTTACATCTTTGCATTTGGAATGCTTGATGACCCGCAAGATTTGAGAGCTAGGGCATCGTTGCTATTACCTTCAAGGCATTGTGTGAAGTGTTTGATATCTCTTTATTTTTTTTTTTGTTGATATTCACTATGTGGTACTCCTTGTTTAAGATCATTTCATGAGGAAATGTCTTAATGGAACGTGGGCTACAACTAGGGCATCATGCATTGTTTATGAGCTTACTGTTTAATACTGGCATTGTTTACATCTTTGCATTTGGAATGCTTGATGACCTGTGAGATTTGAGAGCTAGGGAATCATTGCTATTACCTTCAAGGCACTGTGTGAAGTGTTTGATCTCTCTTTATTTGTTTTTATATTGATATTCACTATGTGGTACTCCCCGTTTATGACATTTCATGAGGAAATGTCTTGATGGCTCACGGGCCGCAAGCTAGGGCATCACGCATTGTTTATGAGCTCACTGTTTAATACTGAATTGTTTACATCTTTGCATTTGGAATGCTTGATGACCCACGAGCTTTGAGAGCTAGGGAATCATTGCTATTACCTTCAAGGTATTGTGTGAAGTGATTGATCTCTCTTTATTTGTTTTTCTGTTGATATTCACTATGTAGTACTCCCCGTTTATGATCATTTCCCTATGTAGAAGACCTACTTGGGCCATTGATCCCCATACCTATGATAATTCCAGTTATATGAAGTTTTGGGATTAAATTGGTGTGTTTGTATACTTTCTCCATTTTAAACTGACCTATCTAGTTTATGATCATTTCATGAGGAAAAACATGGTATCTTCTTTCCTTTCTGCAACATTCTTCTGAGTGCACATGTCCTGTAGCATGGTTTTTCTTTTAGAAGTGTATGGCTTGACTATGCACATGCATAATTGTAGATGAGGATCACTAGTAATAGGTTGTCATTTGTTCCTTAGATATTTTTTATCTAACCCCCATCTCTCTTTTCTTTGCAGGTTTTGGATCACACAGGAGCACACTTGATTCATACCTGGGTCAAAAATTCATCACTCTAGGCAATGTCTGGTACACTTATTATTTATGTTCATCCTCTTATGTATGCATGTACTCTTGCATATTCTTCTGATAGTTGTCTATGCTTATGGCCTGTGTGAGCCCAAATGATTTTATCTTTTAGTTCCTTTCCTTGTATAGTATATACAAGTTATTTGGCATATATATACATGTAATCTTTAGATGCAAAATTTTCTTTTCCTTTACAGGTATCTTTTCATGAAATGAACACAAATTAGACCAAGGCATGTCGGTGTTCTTCTATTGTACAATTATACTCATAAAATATATGTACATTTATAAAATTTCACACCTTGAAATTTTATAACATAGTTCCTTAGTATAGTTTACTATGCTAAGGAACTATGTTCAATGTCAAATGTGTTATCAAGAAACAATGGTTCACATCTTGAACCTCACAAGATCTTCAAGCTAGCATGCTATCAAAATAGAATGGCAGTGTTGATTCAATGCATCTACAGCCTCAACAACATGGCAACATTGATCCAATAACAACAAATACATTACAAATGCCAAGCTCACGTTCTCAATGAAATAAACAGTGTATAAAACAATATATGGTGCACAACAGCAGTAAGCATGCAATGAAAATAATAACATCATACATATATATGTATATATATGTATGTATATATGTATATATGTATATATATACATACATATATATACATATATATGTATATACATATATATGTATATATGTATGTATATATGTATATGTATATGTATATAACAAACAGAGCATCGACCAATCAAATAGGGACATCAGTAATAAAATAATACCAATCAATGATGCAGACAGCTCATAGGCATGGAAAAATTAGTGAGCATCAATATGAGCATAAATCAAATGCCTAAATACTCCACATGGTGCCATGACAGTAGTAGGGTCATGTGGTGTTCAAAGAGTGATCTCATAAACAATGCATGATGCCCTAGCTTGCAGTCCACGATCCATCAAGACATTTCCTCATGAAATGATCATAAACGAGGAGTACCACATAGTGAATATCAACAGAAAAACAAATAAAGAGAGACCAAACACTTCAAAAAATTCCTTGAAGGTAATAGCAATGATGCCCTAGCTCTCAAAGCTCGTGGGTCATCAAGCATTCCAAATGCAAAGATGTAAACAATGCCAGTATTAAACAGTGAGCTTGTGCCATTAAATCAAAAAATGCTATGAAAATGAAATTGATTTAATGAGAAGACAAAGCTCGAATACCTACCTCAAGTCATGGCTTCCATATGAAGATCAAATGCTAAGGAACTATGTTATAAAATTTCAAGGCATGAAATTTGACCTTGATAATGTCCCATCCATTGCTTATGCTTGATCATGACTGACTTGTGTTGATGGGCATGGTGGGTTACTATTGTGGATGCATAATTGTAGATGAGGATCAGTAATAGGGTGTCAGGAATTGCTTAGATCCTTTGGATCTAACCCCATCTTTTCCTTCCTTGCAGGTTCTGGATCATACAAGAGCATACTGGATTCAACCCCAGGTCAACACTTCATTACTTCAGGAAATGTCTGGTACCTTCATTATTTATCTTCATCCACTTATGTATGTTTGCATTCATTCATATTCTTATGAAAATTGGCTATAATCATATTCTTCTTGTGTCTGAATCTTCCAACTATGATCAATTTAATGTTGTAAATCTTGACATAGAATTTGATATCAACCTGTCGATATGATTAAAATGTGGGGGAGTCGAAGAAAATATATGTACAGTTATAAAACCTAAATTTAAATTTACAAAGTAACATATCATTTATAAAACCTACTGTAACATGTCATTTTTTGTTTGACATTTTTTGTCACAACTAAATATTTCTCACCACGAGAAAATAGAGTGACCATTTGCTATCAAAACCATATGTGTAGATATAAAAATTAAGTACAACATGTCCAATTTTTTTGTAGATATACACATTAAGGATCATGTCAGATAATACAAGGGAATTTGATCAAAATAGGGAGACAATCACTAGATTGTTGTCTAACTTTCAAAGAGAAGGCGATGACAAATTTTATTGTCCATGCAAGAGTTAGAACGAATTGGATCAAAATAGGGAGACAATCACTAGATTGTTGTCTAAATTTCAAAGAGAAGGCGATGACAAATTTTATTGTCCATGCAAGAGTTATAACGAATTAAAGACAAGAAGAATCAAAATCAAAACAGAAAAGAGACATTGTAGGGAGAATGGTCACATTGAAGGGGGGTTTGATTATCATCCATTAGTAAGTTGTTTGTTACATTGTAGGGAGAATGGTCATATTCAACGGGGGTTTGATTATCATAATTTTTATATAGATCAATCTCCCCAATTTCGTACGTGATATGGACCACCACATCTCATAGGAACATGGGGGTGTGAATATAGAGGAACATGGAGGTGTGAGTATTGAATGTGAATATCATAATCCCATGGAAGATGACGATAATGCACCAGAAAACACATTTGAAGATGATGGTATGAATGCATTGATCGTTGACACATTTGGTACTGGTGTTGGTGATGATGATGATGATTATGATGAGGATGACATTGACATCATCCATGATATACCTCTACTTGAGAAGGAAAACACAACCCTTTACGAAGGCTCCCAATCCACTGAAGTCTCTCTGTTGTATTTCTTTTGGTGAATTTGAAGGTTATGAATGGTTTATCTAACATAGCAATGTCATGTATGCTAAGGTTTGTCATATATGTCATTATAGTGTATAAAAGGTGAAACATGTACCATTAATATTATTTATAGTAATGAATTATATTTTTTTTGTAGATTGATAGGTGAGTTTCTATTACCACCATCAAATGTTCTCCCTCGCTCATACCGAGAATTATGTGCCACTATGAAACATATTGGAATGGAGTATCAACTAGCAATAGATGCTTGTCCCGAAGATCATATTATTTATCATAAAGAACATGAAAATGCAACAAAATGCCTTGAATGCCATACAAGAATATATTGAGATGATCAAATGATAAAAAAGGTGTCTCGCAAGGTTCTTCATTACATCCCCATTATTCCACACATGAATCAATTATTCAGGTGCAATAGCTAGGCACAATTTATGGATTATCATGCAAGAAACATGAGTCAATATGACATTGTTCGAATGTCTACAGATGGTTCATCATTTATGGACATAGAGAAAAATTTTCCACGCTTAAAAGAAGAACCTTGAAATCTTAGGCTTTCTCTAGCAGCAGACGGTGTCAATCTATATGGAGAGATGAGATCTGTTTACTTGGTGTGACATATAATTGTTATCAACAATAACCTTCCTCCATGGATGTTAATAAAGAGGGAGTGCATTATGTTGAAAATGATTGTCCTAGGTATTTTATTATTTTATAGTTATCTACATGTAATTATAAGTCTTGGAGTGAAATGGCCACAATATTATCTGATATTATTGTTAATTCAACTAGGTAAGTACACAGTGAAAGATATGAATGTATATATTGTGCCTCTTATTGACGAGTTGTTGGTGTTATGAAATGGTTTCACTATCTATAAAATCTCTAGATCAATTGGACAAAGACAATTTCAATTCTATGTAATGCTTGTGTGGACAATTCATGATGCTCCAGGGTTGACACATTTCTGTGGTATGTTATGGTGAATTCTAGTTGTACACAATAATTCTAAATCTAAAAATTAACATATTTAATCCAATTATATCATTATCTTGTAGGTCTTCAAACAAAGGAAAAATTTTCATGTCCAATGTGTGGTCCAAAGATGAAATCTCGTCATTCCAAAAGTTTAAGAAAATAGGTGTTTGATGAGTATAGGCACTTCTTCCCCAGAAATCCTAAGCATAGAAGTGTGGTAAAACATCTTTTCAATGGGAAAGAAGAGACTACATCAAAGCCCCAAAGAATGACACCTCACATATGGCAATTGGAATATAATAGAATTCAAGGTAATATCGTTCCACCTAATGGTTGATGTTTGAAAATTATATATTTTGATTGTGTTTTGTTGGCTAATTATGTAGTTGATAATCTTGAAGGTCGTGAAGGCATCAATGACTAGCTTCCAAAGGGACTAAAATGTTATCCCAGAGAATTTAGTAGGCTTCCCTACTATGAACAGCTACAAATTATACATTTGTTTGATACTATGCATATTGGAAAGAATGTAACAGAGACACTATGGAAAATATTGGATGGAAGGCGTGACAAAGAAAAACTTGGCAAAATTTATATTGACATTCCTGAATCCAATCATGCAATGAAAAATATTATTGAATCAAATAACAATGGAGACCATATTAATGCAAGTGCTCTTCCTTGGTTATTAACAGAGCAAAAAAGTAATGTCATAAAAGAAGTCATACGAAAAATTTGATTTCCTATAGGATTTACTGCAAATATAAGCAATCTCATATCAAAGAAAAGTGATTTTGGGCCAGGGATGAAAATGCATGATTCGCATACCTTCATCAAGGTAAGTCACATTCTTTTGTATTTACAATATATTTGTGTAACTGCATTCAATTTTCATTGTATGAAATGATCAATTGACAATTTTTGTAGTATTTTCTACCCCTATCGCTCCCAGAGAACTTCGACAATAATATCAAACAAGTGATATATGAGCTTGGAAAATACATGAGGTAATCAGTGATATTTGTTCAATATATTAAACAATAATATCAAACAAGTAATATATTGTAAAGTCTCGTATTTATATATTTTTGTGTCTTGAATCCCTTGTAGGTGGTTGTCATCTAAAGAAATCCATAAAGAAGATATAAAATATTGGAAGAAAAGAATTCCTCATCTAATGTGTGAAATGCAAAAGAGTTTACCTTCAAATTTTTTCAATGCACAAGAACACTACCTCATACACCAAGTTGAGGAGATTGTATTGTGTGAACCTGTACAGACTAGGTCAATGTGGATGGTTGAGAGACACTTGAAATTTTTGAAGGGTTTGGTATGAAAAAGAGCACGTCCCGAGGGTTCTATGGTTGAGGGATATATGGTATACCAGATGATGGTGTACATTACTCAATATATTCCTAATCTGGCAACAAAGACCAATATAGATTGCATTTGGGATCTCGACTCCATTAAAAAATTTGAAGGGGAGTACTTGGTGGGCAATGGTAGATTTAGGAAACTGAAAGGTAATAAATTATGAGATGTTATTGTAGTTAATTAATTCTTAATCTTAAAAATAAATCTATTGTATGTCATCTATTTACTTTTGTACAGTTGCTAAAGAGAGGGATGCAATACATTTGTTTATTGCAAACAATCAAGATTGGATGACGGTATGGATTGAATGATGTCAACATTATGGTCATAGATTAACATGGTAATTTGTGTCTTCATTGGTTATGCAAGCTCATCGTAATGGAGATCCCAATGTTACACAAAAGGAAATAGATTTAGCATATGGTTTAAGAGATCACCAGGTACTTATAAATTTTTTAATCAATCGTATGTTTTTCAACTCATGATGCAATAATTTATACATGTTTGAAATTATTGTAGGTGAAACACCACAAGGCTATGTTATGCAATGGTTATAAATTTTGCATCAAAAATTTTGATGACACGAAGAGAACTTGTGATTCTGGGACAAGTGCAGTTTTCCAGGTGACCAATATTACATCTAGAAACGACTTACATCCTCGAGACTTGCAAAATTGATACTATGGTATTTTGGTTGATATACTTGACTGTGACTTTAATTCATTCAAATTAGTTCTCTTTGTCGTGAAATGGTCTAGACTATGACTCAATCAAAATGATCCTGATAGAACTGTTATTGAACATGACAATGGATTTCCAATGATTAATACAAGGTTGTTTGAGCCATTTGGGGAAGATCCCTATGTTCTTCCAAGCCAATGTGAGTAGGTATTTTACTCAGAGGTTCCACATAAACCAGGTTGGTTATTTTTTGTTAGACATGATCCAAGAGGAAGGTTAATAAAGTATAATGTGATGGAAGAAGAAGATACCGAGGAAGAGGAAGATGTGGAAGATGATGTAGATGATGATCACGATCGAGAGTTAGTCAAAGAAGAAGATGATGATGATGTTGTTACTGATCATGATGATGATAAGGAGGAGGAAGATGATGATGATGCTGATTATGATGACAATGATAGTGGTGGTGATGATGTTGTCGATGATGATGATGATCTTGATGATGAGACTGATGAAGAAGAATATCAATGACATGAATGAAATATACAATTATGCCTGATATTTGGCATGTTTTAATGATTATTTGGCACTTTTTCCACTAATATGCTTAGGGTTTCATATTAATGACATTTTTGGTTCTGGCATGAATATCTAACTACTCTTATTCACCTTATTTTATATGTCCTACTTATATCTTTGATCTTTTGTTAAGAAAAATTTCATTCTAAAAGAGTGTATTTAATCTCTATATGCTTAAACAGCCTCACTAGTTAAGATTGTTCTCATTTCTAGTGGGCATGACAAGAATCAAATCTCTTGAAATACACCAGTATTTAGACATGCACAAATTAGAGATGTGATTAAGAAAATTAACTTTCTTTATCATTTTCTAGGGTATTTTTGTATATCAATGCATTTAATCTAAATACTATCTTGTGAGATTTTCTTCTGATAATTTTATATTTCCTTGCACACCAATGATGTTAAATCATAGGGGATTCTCTTTGTTCTCTGCAATGGAGTGATTTAATTCTAAAAGTATAAATAGATAATTTTAACAATGTATAAAAACTATGGAGTGAACTATGTTTGTCTGATTATATAACTATTATCTTTTGTCAGGTATCCCACACAGTCTCATGGATTGTCAGGTATAAGTCAATACACCCCATAAAGATTAATGTCTTTTACCATTTGTAAAATATCTCTCCCATTGCCACCTATCTATCTCATTTCATGAAGTGCAAGTACCAGCGAAAAGGTATTTGTCAGATTTGTCTTCCTCAAGAGAGGAAAATGCAGGAATGGAAGAAGAAAGTGAGACATTTAGTATGTCTAAATCAAGGAGATCGACTCGAGGTCAAAAGATCATAAAGGAATTCAATAAAAAAGTGGAATTTTTCCTTTCTCAAGGGGGTTCATGTTCTTATGATGATGATAGAAAAGGCGACTCTGAGGTTCCCTTTAGGTACAAACATCTACATAAACAACGGGTCCCTGATGAACTTCCTTCAATAAACACTGATTTTTGTGTTAGAGAGAGGATATATCGCATAACACCATCTTCATTACATGGTTTGGGCCTATTTTCCATGGATGGTATAAAGGTCTCTTACAACAAAGCTGTCAAATTGATGGAGTATGTCAGACCTTGTTATGATTACAGTAGTTGGATGCAGATTGTTAGATATAAAAAAAGTATACGTAGGTATGCACTCGTGACAAATTATATATAAAAAAAAGTCAATGAACAAAGTAACACAGTAGCTATATACGTTGATGGAAGGCCAAAAGAATTAGGGAATATTTTAGGTTTTATAAATAGTACACGACCTGCGTCAACTAAGAAGCAACCCAATTGCATATTTGAGGTGCGCGAGGGAAATCACATATTTGTATGTGCGATCAAATCAATACGTGGAGGCGAAGAGCTACTTATCGATTACAATTTGAATCACATAGATACAAAAAAAAAACCACTATCATGGATGAGGTCGTACACACTTTGCACCATTTAAAATTGTTTAAAAATTAAAAAACTATGTCTTCTTTTAATTGAAGCATTCTGATAATTGTCTATTATTCAACGTAGCTTAGAATAAGAACACATGTGTTTTACCATGTCTCAATGATTTTTTTTTGAAATACAGGGCTATAGTATGGATCAATAGCCACATGATATGCACATCAATGATGGTTCTCATGGGACTTCTTCTTCCTAACAGGTAAAACTCATTGTTGTTGTACAAATGAACATATAAGAAAAATGTGAATGCATATTTTTTGTTATGTTTTATTCTTCATTGCTATTTTGGATTGCTTTTAAATAACATGTTAATAATATTGTTCTCACAAAAGAGTGTATATTAGAAAAAGGGAAAGGATCAAGTAGTCCATGAGGAGCCGCAGGATGAGCAGGATCCATTCATTGTTGATTTTTCATCAGATGTTGATCCTATGGTTGCACTGCAAAAGGTCCTTCATGCAATTTCAAGAGAGTTAACTTGATTGGTAGATATTCAACCTCAGACTCCTGAAATACTAATGAGAGAGGATGAGTTGGATCAATGTGTTCAAACTTATACAGTAAGTATTAATGTAGTTTTTAATTATAACAAAAGTTCAATATGATGACATGTAACTGATTGAATGTTTGAAGATGCTAAGTTGATCACCGAAATGCAAAAAGATAATGCAAGACATTAAATCAGTTAATGGATTGTATTTTCATTGATGTCAACTTGATATAATCTAATTGGTTATAATCAAAGTGTCAAAGACTTCAAAGAATAAAAGAGATAAAGATTATTCTTTTAGTAATGCATAAAAGACAAGCATTCACTAAGTGACTACAAACATTGACGGCAAGTGGAACCCGACAGACAGAGATAACCGAAAGATAAGTCACTATGATGCCCAAGCAAGAAACTCGACAAGCATTACTGAGGAGCAGAATCACAAGCATAATCGACAGCTATAATCACAGTGTAACCCGATGGATAGACAACCCTGACAGAAAAGCCCGAGGAGAATTGGAGTGTTGACCAAAGCTATCAAAGAGTTAAAAAATTATAGTTAACTGGAGTTCAGAAATGACAGAATATCTAGCTGGCAGAGCTAAATATAGACTTAATTTGTAGTTATCATTGTTTTCATCAATAAGATAAAGCCAGAGATAAGTAAAGGATTTAAAGTTGTTTTGTCCAGTTGGAAAGAAGATTTCTATGAGATAAAACATGAGTTATGCTTTAAATTAGATTGGCTAAGATTGTGGATCACACCAAGATCAAGAAAATTAAGAACCTAGAAATGGTGATATCATGTCTATAAAGAGACAACTTATTTCATTACGAATTAAGGGGAGTGAATGAAAAAGAGGATGCTGGAGAGAAACTAATGAAGAAAAAATTCATACATTCCTGATCAATCAAGCTGAGGAATGATGTAAATATTTCTGCGGACACCAAGCACTAGAGCATAGCATCACCAAGCGGAAAAAAAAGTGGAGCAAAGGTATTGAAAAGACATATTGATCAGATTGATTTAATGAGCTTACAATAGATCCAAAAATTTGCAAGTATAAGTTGTATATGTGAACATATCATACTATTTCAGTTTAACCATTGATTCAAAAAGTCTCTTAACCGAGCAGGATTTAAAGATCCTTTCTATATTGAGATAAATCCCAAGGAGTATCAAAAAGTTTGATCATGAAGATAGCACGAGATGTCAGATGCCATTTGACAAACCAGAAGTGTTTGGAAAAGGAAGGTAGCATAGAAATGCCCGATATCAAGTGAAAAAATAATCTTTTAAATCCTCTAACAAGGTCACACCTAATAGTGTGTTTGTAACCTTTAACAGGGTTGGCTCTTCACCAAGCTCACTTTAGAAGAGTGAAAATTTTGGGTTACCGATCCCAAGTGGTTTTTCCCTTAATAGGGTTTTCACATTAAAAATTCATGTGTCAATGTGTTTATGATTCATTACTTTAGTATTTTGCATTACACATAGCTAATCTGGATTGATTGGTATACTCTAAGTAATTTTTATTTTTTTGGTAAATTGAAAGACTGCTATTCGTTTAACATAAAGGACAAGGTTTAACAAAGAATTCTGAGCAGTAGTAATTTGATAAGTATATTTGAAGGCATTCATCTTATAGGACTGAAGATAACTAGAGGTTTAATATTGTGGTACTAATTTTTTGGGTTGATTAATTGGAATATTTTTGAGGCCGCTGATTCCTCCACTTGTGTTTTGCTCGAACATTTTTTTTTAATAGCTCTAACCATCTTGTCCATGGTTGTCCATATTTTTTCATGCTCTAACAATCTTATTTTTTAGCACCTACTATAGATCCTATGTTGAATACGCCGCTTGCTACAAAGATTAGAACCACATAGGTGTTGCTGCCTGTAATGTCAACAACACGTAGCATGGCCACAGATGTGATGGCAACGCCTATTATTGGTAAGTAGATTCCTCTTTTTTCTCTCATTTATCATGTATTTATTTCACTTGAACTATTCTTTCTTAGGGATCATTTTGTAATATTGGATTCATTTTATGTAGGACGCGATGGTGAAATTCTTGGATGTACTCGTGTTATATGTACGGGAACAATAGAGAATTGTGATCAATTGCTCATTAACATTGAAGATTGACTTCTCGATAGAGTATCCCATCTTCCAGGTACTTCAAAGATTGATCCTTTCTTTTACTATACAATCTTATACTCATAATGTAATGCACTAACCCCCTATGTTGTCCCTTCCAATAACTAATAATCTCATTATTATTTTGCAGGGAATAATCTATTTTATGAAAAACTTAATGATGAATGTTTGTGCATTTTCGGGCCGACCGTATGCACATGGTATCATATTTTGATTTCATTTCTAGATCAGATTTCCTTTCATCCCTTTCTTCAAGTATATTAAAAGGTAGCTTCACTTCATTTATGAATCTAACAGTTTTTTTTCTTAAAAGGTGGAAATTACAAGATAAAGAGTTAAAGGATAAACTCATTGACTCTATGATAATTTTTTCCTTTTTGGACCCAACGCCTTTCAAATACTTAGGCTCCTTAAGAAAGTGGGCCAAACTTTGAAGTATATTAGGGACAACTACAGGTCCGAAATAGAACACAACCCTTATTACAAGCGCCCCCCCTATGTTCCTAGTAATGAGTGGGAGAATCTTAAAAGGGATGCACTTGAGAGACGCGCAAGACATGGTGGACAAATAGTATCACCTGAGGAAAGAAGGTACGTGATAATCTTATTAATGAAATTATGTACTATTTACTCTTTGTACTTATGTGATCTAACATATTTCAAACATCACACAGGTTTCCTGACACATCAAAGGCAACAGAAGCAAGAAAACAAAATCACAGGCCACACAAACTCGGCTTGGGTGGATATTCAAAACTTGCTGCATGAATTGTAAGTAATAGTAAATGAAAAAATATATGCAAATATTTATAAATTGTAATCAATTTAGTTTTGATGAAATTCACTAAAACAAAAATGTAGGGCTTGGAGTTCAAACAAAAGATTTCAAAAGAGGACAAGAAAGTAGGCTACAAACACGGTTATACAGTCGTGGCTGAATGATTTGGATCAATGAGTGCGCAAGGTTCTTCTGGTGGATCTGTCAAACAATTAAATAAGCCAATTGATTTTTATTTCAAGTTTAATACTTTACCAATTACTGTATTTGATGTTAAGTTCCAACATAAAGTGAATATATTTGTTTTAAGTAAGGAAATAATGATTATATATTTGTTTAAAACTTTAAAGTGAATATATTTATATGTATTAA
>MU225234.1:773096-783136 GCA_018584345.1 Thuja plicata | reverse complement strand
ATATATATATATATATATATATATATATATTAGAACAATTAGATCTATTTTTTGTCTAAATCTATTTTCTCTTTTTTATAATCAACATGTAGAATGTGTTGTTTATGCATTGAAATCACAAGAATCTAATAACCAACAACTACTCTCCAAAGAAAAAAAAATATAGAATTTATTTCTAGTTAAATGAACTAGATGCATAAGACAAGCTTTTAAATTGTTGTTATAAAAAATTGAAATTTAAAATGAACCCCCCTTTTTTTAAAGACAAATAAGGAATAAATAACCAGCAACTCTTTATTTTTTGAAAACGTTAAATTTTTCCTTTCTAATTCTTGCAAATACATGAAGTAACATTACTTTTCTTTTTAATACAAAACCTTCACAATAAAAATTAAATGAAACTCCTTTTCCTTTCATTACAACTTGCAATAAGCTCAATATTTACATTTACAACTTTAACTTCTCTTCACAAAAATAGTCATAATATACATCATATTTACTACTATGGCTTGAATACATGAACATTGTTGCATAGGTTTTAAAATTTACATAGGGAGGCTTTCAACACAAATCTTTCTTTCTTTCCAAGCTTTATTTCTTTATGAATCCAAACCAAAACCTGCAAATAAATAAAAGGTTGACCATGGAGGCTTACCTCCTAACCTAGGCCTTTACAAGGTCACCCTAGAGCTTGGGGAACTAAGAATGGATGGGTAACAATCATTTCAAACACACGTATGCAACAACACATATAAACAATCATAACAAAATATTGAACTCCCAAACCTTTGGTTTCACAATGGATCACCTTGGACCCATGAAAAAGGGTGAAGGTGGGAAATTAACCCAAATAGGAGAATCCATGCAAAATAATACATAACATAGTAATTGTTAGAAACACTGAGAGGGGGGGGGTGAATCAGTATTTATTTATTAATTATATTTCAGCCAATTAAACATATATCAAATGTGCATCCAAAGAAACATAACACAAGAACATATAACACATGATATGATTACAGAGAACCTTGATCAGAGGAAAACTCCGATGGGGATTAGTACCCACAAATATTGTACTAGGTATAATGAACTTGTTAAAGTTCCTTTGCCCTGTTAGAAGCAATCTTTACAAATTAAGAAAAATGACCTGGTTAAAGGTCTGACCCTATTAGGAGTCTTTTACAAAACCCTGTTAGGGGTGTATGGCTCACTGCCCAATAAGATGAATGCTACAACCCTCTGAATGTTGATATGCACTATATCAAAATGAACTGTTGTAATGACACTGTTGTCTGATCAATTCCGTGTATGCGTAGATGCTCTTACTCCTTCAAAGAGCTATATCATCTTCTGACTTCATTATACTGTCCCTCTGTAACTTCTTCTTACACAATAATCAACACTTGTAACATATCTTTACATTACATACTTATATCTTCCAATCCGAATAGGCGCGACCTAAAACAAATCACTAGCTGACCCTAAAACAAAATATACAATGCTTCCGAACAAGTTGGCCTAAGCGTGTTTACTACAACATTAATTACATTAATACAAACTTATAACTAAAGGCGCTTATCCATTGCATTACAAAATCATTCACACTAATCAAAACTGTAGTCGGCTTCCATGCTTTATTTCTTGGACTGCAGGTCTACTAATTTGTCTGTAACTTTTCCGTACTGATGTTCCATACTCTGTGCGTTTGGATCTAGCATGTATATACACCATAGAGTATATGCCTAAGCACACATGCTCTAGTGTGATCTCTAACATGTGTGGTGATGTACTGATCTTTGTATGTGTCTGTCTGCCCTATTTTCATACTTAGTCATTTTCCTTTCATGACAAAACTTAAGTATGACTTTGTTGCCATGATTGACAACACAAAATAAGTCATGCTTCCTCAGGAAGTCAACTTGCCAACAGTAATGTCTTCACAAGGCTCATATCACATCACAATCTTCTCCTTTCTCATAAACAAATTTCTCTCCTTATGAACCCTATGAAAAGTGTAGAACAAATAATGGTAAGATGGAGCCCATACTCCATGCCAAGTCCCTCTCCTCCATGAGGAGAGACTCTACACTATTTGGGAAGTACCAACTAAATCCCTTCACCCACAAGGCTCTCTGCCCACTCAAGGGTGAGTATAGCCTTGCACACCCAAAAACAACATGCATTCAAAAGCAAGAAGAAACAAGAACTCACAAAACAAAATGCATACAACATCACAAATCACATACTACAATAATTTACAATGTTAAACATAAATACACAAAATATAGCCATCCATGTAAAGAGAGCACCAACCTTGCTCCAAGAAATTAAAAAATAAAGTTGAAGATGATTTTTTCCCTTCCTTCACTTTTTCTCCCTTGGCCAAATCTCTCAAACTCAGTAACTCAAACTAGAAGTCTCCAAGTTTGGAGAGTGGGCAATCAACTCACAAACTCCTCCAAATTTCCCCTTAAAAGGAATTCTCAATCACTTATCATAATGAGAGAATACTTTTGAGTCCTTCTCTTCCATCTTGTCCCCTCTTATTAATGAGATGAAAACCAAAAATGTGGAGAAGGGGATGGACTTGGCTCTCTTTCAAATTTGCCACTCTAAAAAAGGGTTCTTTTTTCAAGGTCATAATTGAGTTTTGGGAATTCTATTGGTCAAAACTTAACCCATAACCTATAGTAAACCTATTGGACTAGCTAATTTTAACTCAAACCACCCCCTAGGGCTCCATTTAACCCTTAAAAAACCCTCTAAGAGTTAGCCTACGAATTTACATGATGGGACTCCACTTTTGGCTCCTCAAACAAAAAAAACCCTGCAGGGGGACACTACATGGTGACTCTAAGGTAAATTTCTAAACCCAATCTAACCCACTTGGTCATATCAACTCACATGTACAAGTGTCAATTGACATAACATAAAGCACATCATATTATATTACACATGGCATGCAAAGTTGTAAACCACAAATTTACAATTTACAAATTATAATACATCCACACATCACATTTACTAAATAAAAAATGTAACAACGAGGTTATATCTCTTCATAGATTAAACCTTGGCTTTTCACTATTTTCACATTGATCCATTCTTGATTCCTCGCATTTAAATCCATGGTCAATTTCTTGTACACTCGATCAAAATATCAGTAGCTCAAGAAATATAGCATGTATATAACAATGCAAAATTATTGATAACATTATACACATATCCATGAACACTTTTCATTTCACAAGATTCATCATAAATTAAAATAACTTATATAATTTTTTTTTATCGATAAATTTCCGCATGCTAATACATGTACTAACAATTTATTGTTAAATCTCATTATCATGTGATATCTAAAATCAACTATCACAAGTATCCTAGAAGCTATTATATAATTTCAATCGACATCAAATTCACTTTGAAACATAATTCACATGTAAATATAAAATCCAAATATGAGATGTAGAATTTAGTTTTCCATCTATACCATATCATCAAGATCTTTTAGTCATAGGCATATAAAATTATATCCTAACATCATCATCAGCATAATGTAACAATCATAACATAGTGTCTAAATATATGAAATCATTGTCCAAATAGGTCTATTGTATCAAAATAATGTGTCATCGTGATAATTAAAATATGAAAATGTCATCCATGCTATAATGGGTAAGGGGAGGACCTCACATCCCCCTAGGCATGAATTTCCTCCTGGATCTCATAAAAAAGATGGAGGTATCAAGTCTCATATGTCTTGCGTCCTCCCATGATGATGTGATGTCATCATAACAATCCCACTGGACTCTAACCCAGTCCAACTCTCTACCTCAAAGGGCCAACGTCTATCAAGACAATATGCGGATGGAATATAAAGCCAACTTCCCGTCTGACTCCACCTGCAAGGAATCCCAATCTATAATATGAGACCCATCATAAATATATCTCCTTAATATTGAAACATGAAATACATCGTGGATGTGTGTCAGGCTAGGTGGAAAAGCTAGAGGATATGAAAATGGTCCTATACTCTCTAGGATCTCGAATGGTCTGACAAAATGAGGTGCAATCTTAGAATCATTTCTAAAATGGACATTTAATTTTCATATTTATTTTGTTTATCATGAGCCTCTCTAAGACGTTTCTTGATCAAGAATACATGTTTCTCCATATCCTTGACTAACTCTAGCCCGATGGAAACTCTATCCTCAATCCTAACCCAACCCAATGGCGTCCTACATGGTCTACCATATAAATCCTGATAAGGAGGCATACCCAATGATTTATGATGTCCATTATAATAGGAAAAATCAACTAAGTGTAGTTACTCCTCCCATCTATACTGATGATCCATCACATACATGTGTAACATATCCTCCAACACCTTGTTGACCCTCTCTGTCTTCCCATCTGTCTCAGGGTGATAGGTTGTACTAAAATTGAGCCTAGTACCCAATGATGCCTGCAACTCTCTCCAAAAGGAGGATGTGAAGAGAGAATCCTTGTCTGATATGATCTTACACAGTATTCCATCAAGCCTAACAATGTCTTGCAAGAAGACCTGTGCTACAGCTAGTGTAGTGAATGTAGTACAGACAGGTGAAAATTGGGTGACTTTGGTCAACTTTTCAACCATCACCATGATGGAATTATAGAGGAAAGATGACATAGGAAGACTAATACTAAAATCCATGGATATAGTGTCCCACTTCCACTCGGGTACCTCATGTGGCTGAAGAAGCCCACTGGGATGGTGGTGCCTTGCCTTAATCCTCTGATACTCCAAGCATCTATCCACAATCCTAGCAATATGCAACCTCATACCTTGCCAATGATAAAGTTGCCTCAAATATGCATATAACTTCTTAAATCTAAGATGCATTGCATAAGGTGCTCTATGAGCCTCAAGCACAATGAAATCATGCATTCCTCTGGTAGAAGGTACATAAATGCATCCTCTATCACTTAAAATTCCAACGAACTCTAGGGAAAAATTTGAATATCTCCTCTCAAGGGATCTCTAAGATCGTACCAACTGACATATATCTGTACAAAAATCATCCTCATGCAAATGTTACAATATACACTCTCTCAAATTTGTGCCAGTGGTCATAGCTAATAGCTCATGTCATCTCTAACTCAGTGCATCTACAACAACATTATCTTTCCCCTTGATGTAATGAACATCAAAATCATACTCGCATAGGAACTCCGTCCATCTCCCCTATCAAGAATTAAGCTTTGGCTAAGTAAATATGTATTGTAGGCTCTGATGGTCTGAATGAAGCTCAAAATAGTGACACAATAGGAAGCGTCGCCATCTCACTAAAGTGTACACCACTAGTGTTAGTTCAAGGTCATGGGTAGGGTACTTAAGCTCATGATTCTTAAGTTTCCTAGACTCATAGGAAATAGCTTGACCACCGTGCATAAGGATGGATCCTAGACCATCTAAAGATGCATCTGTGCATACTACAAAGTCTACTGAAGGATCTGACACTGCAAGGACAGGTGCACTGGTGAGAGCTTTCTTGAGCTCCTAAAAGGATCTCTCACATTTGTTTGTCCCCTCAAACTTCTTTCCCTTTCTCTAAAGGGATGATATAGGGTCTGCCACTCTAGAAAACCCCTCAACAAACCATCTATAATAGCCTACTAAACCCATAAAGCTCCTGGCCTCAATCGCAGTGGTAGGTTCTGGTAAATCCATAATGGCTCTAATATTTGATGGGTCAACTACGATCCCATCACTTGATATCACATGTCCAAGATAGTGGACCTCTGATCTGAAAAATGTACACTTTGACAAGCTGTCATATAACTAGTTATCTCTCAAACACTCCAAAACCAATCTCAGGTGCTCCTTATGGTCTTTCTCATTCTGAGAATAAATCAAGATATCATCCAGAAACACTACTACCTCTGTCCAAAAATGTATGGAATACTCCATTCATGATACTTGTGAATATAGTTGGAGCATTCATGAGGCCAAATGGAACCACAGTAAACTCATAGTGTCCATACCTCATACGAAAAGAAGTCTTGTGGATATCACTCTCCACAATCCATAACTGATGGTACCCTGACTTCAAATTTATCTTTGAGAACACTTGAGAACCTTGTAGTTGGTCAAAAACATCATCAATCCTAGGAAGTCGATACCAATTCTTAATGGTTACTTTATTCAACTGGCAGTAATCCATGCACAACCTAAGAGATCCATCCTTCTTCTTAATGAAGATGATAGCTGCACCCCAAGGTGAAACACTAGGGCGATTATGCCCTTTCTCCAAGAGCTCATCGAGCTCATGAGTGGTCATCCTATAAGGTTCTCTAGATACTAGCTCAGCTCCTGGAACAAGGTCTATATGAAAGTCAACTTCCCTAGGTGGTGGCATACTAGGTAAATCTAAAGGGAAAGCATCTAAAAACTCTTGCAATATAGGATGGTCATCGAGGGAAGGCTCCCCCTCCTCCTCCACTCTTTCACTGATGGTAATGGTGAATAACTGACGTCCCTTATGCGTGCACTGCTTAAGCTGCATGGTTGAGATTACATGAAGATATATGGGTCTCTGAACTCCTAAAATAACTGTGGGAATACCAAAACCATCCACACACTCTACCCCTTTTGTCTACAATCCATCTTGGCACTATGGGCACAAATCCAATCCATGCCAAGAACTACATCACATGAACCTAGAGGTGTAATGTGGAGGTCAGCTGTAGTGGTCATGTCTCTATCTGCATCTGACAATCTCTGACTAGGGATCTAACAGACACTCTAGCACCCAATTCTAACTTGACCTCCCAACAAACATCCCGCCTAGCTGCCACTAGCCCGCAACACTCTAATACCAATGGAGAAATAAGTGAATCAGTAGCTCCTGAATAAAACAAAATAGTAATGTTACTATCACAAATCAAACCTATAGCCTCTATAACAGTGGCCTAGTGCTCTTCCTAGGGGTTATCAACCACTGCAAAAACTTTTTGATATTTACCCATGTCTCCCATTGTGGGCTTTGAAGTGGCTACTCTCTGACTTCCAGTTGGCTGCCCCATCAGACAATCCCTAGCTATATTCCCCATGGCACCACATGTGTAACAAGGTCCTCATGCCTAAATCTGTATCTCCTATGGCCTAGACTATTGTTGTACCCCAGTCCTACTGGACCCACTAAAACTACCCCTAGTGGACTTATGAGTCCTAATTGGAGGTGTATAAGGTTCATGTGATCTCTGGTCTCTTCTGGGGCCCTATGACTACCACTACTTGGGCTTAGATCCCTACTATCCCTATGGTGGCCTAGACCTCTAACTCTGTTCAGTCTACTGATGCTAGGGCTAAGGGGTTCTAAAAGACCCCGATGAATGCCTCTAATTCCCCTTCTAATGGGTTCTCTGGTATCCAGAAGTCTGAGGTGTGGGATTATGGTTCCGAGACCTATCCCATGAATCATGTGATATATTATGAATCTCCTCGGCCACCATGGCCATCTCAATAGTAAAAGGTAAATCCTCTGGAGGCACCATGTGTACCATACCTGATATAGCATGATTCAATCCCTTTATGAAGCAATTGACTTGTAGTTTCTCATCCTTAATGTAGTCTACATATGGAAGGAGCTCAATAAATTTTCTCTCATACTAGGCCACTATGATTCCCCTCTGCTAGAGGTCATCGAACTCATCTATCCAATGCTTCCTAAAATGCTTAGACATATATTTGGCTCTAAACCTCTCCAAAAAATTCTCCCAAGTGAGGGTGTCGACTATGACCAAATGACTCTTGAACTCTTCTTTCCTCCACCATGTAGAAGTAGTCCCTCTCAGCAAGTGAATAGAAAATAATGCTTTTAGGTTTCTCTTGTAAGGATGCAACCCAAAGCAATGCTCCAAGCTCAACAGCCAAGCCTCAGCCTTAGTCCCATCTGTAGACCATATAAATGGTGGTGGTTGTAGGTGTAGAAGCTCCCTAATATGGTCCCCTATATCCTTAGGTTCTATCCCGACCAATCAAGCCACTATCCCTGGTGGTGGCTCTAGCATATGCACTGACTCACCCTCATGGTTTGTCTGACCCTCTACAAGTCTAGGAGGAGGACTCTCACTCCTCTCTTGGGCTATTTTCTTATGCACCTCTGAGCCCCTGTGTTCTACCCATTGGTCTCCTAGTGGTAATCTATCCATAATAATCTCAATGAGATTCTGGAGTGCATTCAGAACATCCTGGTTTGGGTTTTGTGGCTTCTCGGGAGGAGGTCTCTACTCCTCTCCAGCACCCTCTATCTCCTGTTATACATTCTCTCATGTCGCACAGGCACGTCTAGGACCTCACCCATGTCAGCGAGCCTGTCGAGCAACGGGAGGCATCCTACAAGTAAAATTAAAATCTTAAAGGTTATGAGAAGATATGTAATGGGTTTAGGTTCCTAGTATTGAATCTATGCTCTAATACCAAAATGTCATGCCCAAAATTAACACCAAAAATACAACAATCTTTTTTAACATGTTAAATTAACCTAAGCTGCAGTTTGCAAAGGTTCAAGTGTTTATCATGTTATCTTCTAGGTGTACATCTAAGATGAACTAATATACTCCTATAGGTAGATTGAATAAATTTGAAGTACGTCGAGGGGGATCATGACGATTTTCAACATCCCTCGACACGATTGCTTGAGCAAGAGTAGCCAAGTTAAAATTGGTATAATTATCAAATGGGTTCATTAATCTGAAATAAAAACATTAATGTGGTACATCATTGAATCATTTTCTATTACGTTAATTAGGCCCCTCTTATACTAGGGACAAGCTTTGCATTAAATGAAAAGATAAATATTGACATACTTAATTTTCTTTAATTAAATTACTTTTAAATTCTCATTTGATAGAGTTGGATAGGAAATTTAATAAATTACTATACTTAATTAAGTTATGTTTACCCCTGAGTTAATCCACGTTCAAATGTAAATTTTACCTTTTTATAATTTAATAAGGTCTTAACATTGTTGATTTAATTTAACTATTGTAGGATTACTAAATGCCTTCGTAATTTAATTAAGTTTGACGATTTTAACTATATAAACTCCTTCTAATTATTATATTTAATGCGCAAACTTTTGTTAGATTAATCACTAACCCAACTTTAATAATATATAAACTAATTAATTTGTCTTTCGCTAGCTCATTAAAATAGCTAGTAATTGTTTTAATTATTTAGCTAAGTCAACCAAGTCTTTATTTTAAGCTACACATAATATTCAATTAGGTATAAAATTTAAAACAATATAATCTTTAAAAAAATGCTTTAGTATGATTGTTAAGTAATTTTGTCTTTAACTTAATTAGACATTTTATCTTATAAGCCCCTTTGTTATTACTTTATTAATTAAATTCTTTGTTAAATATAAATGTTTTGATTAAGTAAAAAGAGGTTTTGAAAGGACCTGAAACCTTATACAAAATATAAATGCTACTCCCAATATTATGTTAAAAATAATAAATAAAATCAGATTGTCATATTTAATGGGGAAATAGGTTTTCCACAAAAAAAGCTTCCCACAAAAATAAATTTCAAAATACTTATATAATAATATCTAAGAGATTGATGTAAAAGAAAAGACAGCTCTAACCCTAATTCAAAATTAGGGTTTAGGGCACAATTTGAATTCTCAAATGGGTGACTTATCCCATTTTCCATCCTTCTTTTTTCTCCTCTTTCCCTCTCCCAAAACCCTAATCCTCTAATTTTTATTTTTTTGTATGTGTGTGTTTGTAAGTATTGCATGTTTAATGGTGGGAGATCTTCATGGAAGGAGATCAAGTTATATGTATAAAGATACATACATACATATAAACAAAGGGGTGTTCAGCGGCAGTTTAAATTCCTACCCAGGCCACGGGTTTTTTTTTGTTTGCAGGAGGCAATGGTTTTTGTGGGCCGCAGAGGCGGCGAAGGTATCGCGGGAGGGGGAGATTCGGGACATCGCCCCTCGTGGCGGGTCGCTGCCCTGTTACCCCACCACAGTCAA
>MU225234.1:738716-772690 GCA_018584345.1 Thuja plicata | reverse complement strand
GCTATTTTTTATAATCAACATGTAGAATGTATTGTTTATGCATTGAAATCGCAAAATCTAATAACCAACAACTAGACTCTCCAAAACAAAAAAACATAGAATTTATTTTCTAGTTAAATGAACTAGATGCATAAGACAAGCTTTTAAATTGTTGTTATAAAAATCAGAATTTAAAATGAACCAACTTTTTTGAAAGACAACTAAAGAGTAAATAACCAGCAACTCTTTATTTTTTTAAAACATTAAATTTTTCTTTTCTATTTCTTGCAAATACATAAAGTAACATTACTTTTCTTTTCAATACAAAACCTTCACAATAAAACTTAAATGAAACTCTTTTTCTTTCATTACAACTTGCAATAAGCTCAAAATTTACATTTACAACTTGAACTTCTCTTCACAACAATAGTCATTAAATACATCATATTTACTTTTATGGCTTGAATAAATGAACATTGCTACATAGGTTTTCACATTTACACAAGGAGGCTTTCAACACAAATCTCTCTACCTTTCCAAACTTTCTTTCTTCATGAATCCAAACCAAAACCTGCAAATAAACATAAGGTTGACTATGGAGGCTCACCTCCCAACCTAGGCCTTTACAAGGTCACCCCCGAGCTTGGGGAACCAAGTTTGGATGGGTAACAACCATTTCAAACACACATAAAAAATCATAACAAAACATTGAACTCCCAAACCCTTGGTTTCACAATGGATCACCTTGGACCCATGAAAAGGGGTGAAGGTGGGAAATGAACCCAAATAGGAGAATCCATACAAAAGAATACATAACATAACAATGCATTCACAAGGCTCATATCACATTACAATCTTCTCCTTTCTCATAAACAAATTTCTCTACTTGTGACCCCCAAAAGTGTAGAACAAATAAGGCAAGATGGAGCTCATACTCCATGCCAAGTCCCTCTCCTCCATGAGAGAGACTCTACACTATTTGGGCATTCCCAACTAAATCCCTTCACCCTCAAGGCTCTCTATCCTCTCAAGAGTGAGTATAGTCTTGCACACCCAAAAACAACATGCATTCAAAAGCAAGAAGAAACAAGAACTCATAAAATAAAATGCATACAACATCACAAATCACATACTACAAGAATTAACAATGGTAAACAAAAATACACAAAACATAGTCTTCCACGACAAGAGAGCACCAAATTTGCTCCAAGCAATGGAAAAATGAAGTTGAAGATGATTTTTTCCCTTCCTTAGCTTTTTCTCCCTTGGCCAAATCTCTCAATCTCACTAACTCAAACTAGAAGTCTCCAAGTTGGGAGAGTGGGCAATCAACCCACAAACTCCTCCAAATTTCCCCTAAAATTGAATTCTCAACTACCCATCATAATGAGAGAATACTTTTGAGTCCTTCTCTTTCATCTTGTCCCCTCTCATTAATGAGAGGAAAAACAAAAATGTGGAGAAGGGGATGGACTTGGCTCTCTTTCAAATTTGCCTCTCAAAAAGGGTTTTTTTTTCAAGGTTATAAATGAATTTTGGGCACTCTATTAATCAAAAATTAACCCCTAATCCATAGTACACCTATTTGGCTAGCTAATTTTAACCCAAACTACCTCCTAGGGCTCCATTTAACCCTTCAAAAACCCTCTAAGGGTTAACCTACGAATTTACATGATGGGACTCCACTTTTGGCTCCTCAAACAAAAACCCCTACATGGTGACTCTAGGGTAAATGTCTAAGTCCAATCTAACCCACTTGGTCATGCCAATTCACATGTAGAAGTGTCAATTGGCACAACATAAAGCACATCATATTACATTACACATGGCATGCCAACTTGGATAAACCACAAATTTATAATTTACAAATTACAATACATCCAAACATCACATTTACTAAATAAAACACGTAACAATGAGGTTATATCTCTTCATAGAGTAAACCTTGGCTTTTCACTATTTTCACATTGATCCATTCTTGATTCCCCGCATTTAAATCCATGGTCAAATTCCTACGCACTCGATCAAAATACCAGTAGCTCAAGAAATACTGCATGTATATAACAATGCAAAATTATTGATAACATTATACGCATATCCATTAACACTTTGCATTTCACAAGATTCGTCATAAATTAAAATAGCATATATAATTATATTTCCACATGCCAATACATGTACTCATCAATTATTGTTAAATCTCATCATCATGAAATATTTGAAATCAACTATCATAAGTATCCTAGAAGCTTTATATAATTTCAATTGACATCAAATTCACTTCGAATCATAATTCACATTTCAATATAAAATCCAAACATAAGATTCTAAATTCAGTTTTCCATCTATACCATATCATCAAGATATGGCAGTCATAAGCATTATAAAAGTATATCCTAACATCATCATCATAATGTAAGAATCATAACATAGTGTCTGGATATATGAAATCACTATCCAAATAAGTCTAATGTATCAAAATATTGTGTCATCGTGATAATCAAAATATGAAAATGTCATCCATGCTATAATGGGTCGGGGTAGGACCTCACAGATTTAGATGGACACTCAAAATGAGAAGCAAAAATAGAAATAAAGTAATTTAATGTAAATTTTTAAGGATAAAGATAAAATTTGATTAAACCAATTATTTTTGTTATTTTTAAGCTTTAAAATACTATTAATGTTATTTACACATAAATGTAGTAATAGTTGATGTCAAAGTTATGCACCACAATACTATTCAAATTTGAAAATACATTAACTTGTTAAATTCATGCAATGACTAAAAAATTAAAGCTCACTAATGTTGTCAATATTTCTATTTAAAATATAAAAACCTCAAATTGTAATATTTCAAAGAAGCCTTTTAATAAAGAATATCTATATCAACTTTTTTTATGAATATGTGTGTCAGTTTCTATTAATTTAAAAATGTTAGTTTCTATTAATTAAAAAATATATCCACATATCTCCAAGAAAAAGAAATATCCACATCTACAAGAAAAACCCTCCTCCCGCTACTTATCTCGTTATCACTCCTCTCCTCCTTCTTGGCCACCGACACATCCACCAAGAGAGTCCAACCAGAACATGAACACCATCTGAATCTTGTGAGGGTTTGAACCTACTTGGTTGCATCATTAACAATGCAGCCACTTAACCATCACACATTGTGAAGAACCCTGAGAGGACTTCTATTTTTTTTTGAGATAATATACTTATTTATATTTTAACCATCATAAATTGAAAATAAAAAATAAAAAAATTGTGTGATAAGACCTCTTCAAAGTCTCATATTTTAGCATCTAAATTTAAAAAACCAAAAAGATCATGTTTATTTAGTTTATCTTTATGCAAAATTTGAATCCAACAGCCTGAATGGGCCTAGTGGTGGAGAACTTGTTCTCTTGAAATAGAGGTTACAGGTTCAAATATCATTGGGGGTAGGGTATGTACACCTCCTAGACTATAATCCTTTTCTTTCCTTTCATTTTCCAAATAGGGTTCATGATAAAATACTTGTTTTTGTTTCAGTCTTTAAAATAAATTAAATCAAAGAACTTCCCCTACAAATTTTGAAAGATTTCCTCATCCACTTTTCTATTTTGCATTGTTACAAAAGTGACAAATTAAACCACCAACTCAATCCAATTGCACCACTCGATACATTCCAAGCTAGGTAAGTATGCTTAGTGATTTTGACTGTAGACCTTATGGCAAGACATATTGTCAATTAGTGCCAAAACACTTAGTCATCTAGTGTCGACCGAGCCAGCAAGCATTATGCAAAGTCCCGAGTGATTAGTGTCACCCGAGTGATCAGTATGACTCGAGTGACCAGTATCGCCCGAGTGATAGTTTATCACCCGAGTAGACTTCTGGACCCGAGTGATAGTTTGAAGCCGACCTTGCATATATTATTAAACATAATTTTGTTTATTGCAAGCTGACTTGCAAAGTTATTTGTTTGGATAAGATATATATGTAAGATAGTTTGTTTAATCCAAAGTGTATGGATGTAAGGATATATGTATGAAATGTATGCATAAGTGTAAAGACATGTGAATGACAGTTTGATAAAAGAGAAGAAGTATTCAGGACAACAGAGTCTCATATATCACATTCAAGTTATTAGTTATATTCGGAAGGATCTTATTCAGAAATCACAATTGCACAGAGTAGATCATCAACTGGTTCATTCCCACAGGTGGATCAGCGAAATCCTTTAACAAGGTGGACCTAACAGTCCTTTCTATGCTCCTAACAGGGTAGACCATTAAAAGTTTTCATTGTAAGCTCTAATAGGATAAATTTATACTGCATTACTAAATCTTGTGGGTATCATCCCCACCCAAGTTTTACTTTCTTTTGGAAGGTTTCTGGGTAACCAAATATTGTGTTATGTGTTTTGTATGATTCTTTACTTTCAAGTTCTATGCATGCAAACATATAAGTTAATCTAATTGTGGATTAAAAGGATTACGTTTTATTGGTTCCTAATTCACNTTCCCCCCCCCCCCCCCCCCCTCTCAGTCACTGGGCACATCATATATTTCCAAAAATTGGTATCAGAGTAGTGGTTCTCTTATCAGGAGTTTAACAGCTTGAGAAAAGATCAGAGGCTATGGAAACATACAGACTGGAGAAAGCCATTGAGAATGAAAAGATAGATCTTAAAGTGGCCATGGATTAGATCATGAAACTTAAGGAGCAACTCTCTCTTTCCCTAAAAAGAAGAAAAGAATTAGCAGTGCAGATGAATGACAAGAACTATATAGAAGAAAGAATTGAATACTTTTGCAAGGACAAAAGTTTCGAAGAAGCTGATGCAGCCATTGAAGACTTACTTACAAAGAATCTCACTTTACATGAAGAAGTCAAAAAGTTGAAAAGAGAACAGGAAATTCACTCAATCAGAATATATGAATTCATGGAACTAAAGAACAAAGCAGAAGATGATATAAATATAGCACAAGAAGACAATGTGAAGGAAGATGTATCGAGTATAGACCTTCCAGAATAGGAAAATGATGATACATTACCAGAGGTACAAACTATTGAAGATCCCAATGCTGAGTAGATTGCAGTTGAGGTAATGGCATCATTACCGCAATCCATGAGAGTGACTCAATAATGGATCAACTTGTTGACATTGTCCACAAGTTGAAAACAGATATGAATGGTCAAGAGAAGTTACTCAAGAAGGCAAAAAATAAATTTGAGAACAAGGTTCTAGAAAACATTGCAAAGGAGATTGCAATTGACCAAGTGCAACTTACAAATATCATCAGCACTCTAGAAATCACTGTGACCAATGTGGTAGAATTGTTTGTAAATTTGAGTGACACCTCTAAATTTACTATGGATATCAAGAAAAAGATAGTGAATATTGATGCAGACATGAAGGAAAGTGCAAGGCAGTTAGCACTTGACCCGAGCACTAGTTCAGCTCACTTCATGAAGATCAAGTATCTTACTGATCTATAGGCTGAATTGTTGAGAGAAGAAGCCAGAACTAAAGAATCACTTACAGCTATATACAAAGCCAACTCCTACCACACATGGCTGGAATACAGAAATGCATCACACATGCAAATACACTCATTCATGACAACAATTTCTTAGTTGTCGAGCTAATGATAGAGTTGTCTGTAGAGCTACAAATTGAATTGCACATCATGAAAGTGCTACCGGAAAATTGGGACAACACTTTGTCTCAGATTTTGAAGGTACATAGTGATTTCCTATCCTACTTTGGAATAACCTTGTAAATATCACTTTTTGGCTTTTTTTGTCAAAAACAAGGGGGAAATATCATTATATTGCAATTAAGGGAAAATATCATTAAGGAAACACATGTACAGTGGAACAATGTAGAAAATATAGTTTACAAAAAAATAATTTAAAAACACAAAAATAGAGTCAGTTGGACCCGAGCAGCAAAAGCAGTGTCAAAACCCAAGCAGACATTAAGGGGGGGTTTTGACATATCAGATACAGAATTCAATGATAAGTGTATTTGTCACTAATGCCAAAGGGGGAGATTGTAGACCTTATGGAAAGACATATTTTCAATTAGTGTCAAAAAACTTAGTCATCTAGTGTCGACTGAGCCAACAAGCATTATGCAAAGTCCCCAGTGATCAGTGTCGCCCGAGTGATCAGTATGACCCGAGTGACTAGTATCGCCCGAGTGACAGTTTATCACCTGAGTAGACTTCTAGACCTGAGTGACAGTTTGAAGCCGACCTTGCATATATTGTTAAATATAATTTTGTTTATAGCAAGCCGACTTGCAGAGCTATTTGTTTGGATAAGATATATATGTAAGATAGTTTGTTTTATCCAAAGTGTATGGATGTATGGATATATGTATGAAATGCATGCATAAATGTAAAGACATGTGAATGGAAGTTTGATAAAAGAGCAGAAGTATTCAGGATAGCAGAGTCTCATCTATCACATTCAGGTGATTAGTTATATTTAGAAGGATATTATTCAGCAATCACAGTTGCACAAAGAAGATCATCAACTGGTTCATTCTCATAGGTGGATCAGCGAATTCCTTTAACAAGGTGGACCTAACAGTCCTTTCTTTAAATCTCTTAATAGAGTTGCATTACTCATTGTATTGTACAAAATCCTTTAACAAGGTGGACCTAACAGTCCTTTCTATGCTCCTAACAGGGCATACCATCAGAAGTGGTCATTGTAACCTCTAACAGGCTAAATTTATACTACAGTACTAAATCTTGTGGGTATCATACCCACCCCAGTTTTAATTTCTTTTGGAAGGCTTCTGGGTAACCAAATATTGTGTTATGTGTTGTGTATGATTCTTTACTTTCAAGTTCTATGCATGCAAACAAATAAGTTAATCTAATTGTGGATTAAAAGGATTAAGTTTTATTGGTTCCTGATTCAACCCATCCCCCTCTCAGTCACTAGGCACATCATATATTTCCAACATTGACATCTTAACAATTTACCATCTACCATATCCTAGGAGAATGGACTAGGAAAACTTTGTGTAATCATTCTATATTCCAATGGTTATCAAGGATTAAACATACCAAGGGTTATCAAGGTTATTTGGGAGCAGAATTATGTTAAGTTCTCATATTTATGCAAGGAAATTATAGCCTATAGAAGTCTTTTAATCTGGAAACAAAGAAATACACAAAGTAAGCAAGGAGTATGGAAGAATAGTACCAAATTTGTACTTCAAAATCTGCTAGATGAAGGTGTTATCATTTTAGTTGCACACTAAATTGGTAAATTGATAATTGTTTTACATTGAATTATGGATTTTATAGTTGTTGTCTTAAGTTGTAGAATTGTTTAAATTCAAATGATAAAAGTACACATAGAGCATTACAACTATAAACATCAAAAAGATTGCATAAAGGTACACCTATTCAACACTACTATTTAGCCAATAAAGATGCATACATTGCTATTACATTCATATTATCATATGTCATTGTAATCTAAGTATTGATCAGATTCAGACTTTCAAATTCATAATTGATCATTACATTGTGCATTCAAACTGAATGTAGTATACAAGCGTCCTTTCATATTTCATGTCAATCAAAGAGTACATTTGTATAATAGAAAGCATGATAGAAGTATGGAGTAGGGGTCCCATGCATTGCCTTAAATTGTATGTTTGTTTTCAGTTGGTTGTCTGTCAGGTCTTAGGTCTTCAGGTCCAGGTATTCATCTTCACTAAGTCTTTAGGCATCATGAGAGAGAAAATAGTGTTAGATCCAGCTGGATCTAAGCAATGCATGAAACACATACAACTACAATAAATTCTTTCAATACTGCATATCTATCTAGTAAATTCAATGTAATAAGGAAATGTGCATCCACACTAAGTGAAAGATAGTATTAAAGGGACTTGTTTTTAAACATGAAACCTTTTACTATTAATGGTCATTCTGATGTATGTTGTTCTTATTTTCAAAGCTAGATATCTGAATGAAAGGGACTTAGTGTTTCTAACTGAGAAACCTTTTTCAGAAATAGCAAGAGCTTGTTAGATTAGTGAACCCAACAATCTGAATTTTGATTCACAAGTGTCATCTTTCTGGAATTTTTATAATCTGGATTACTTATTATGTTCACTAACCTAACAAGGTTACAATGTTGTTGTTTGAAGAACTTAACAGAATATATTGCAGTGTTCAAAATTGACTGGTTTTCACATCATAGTCAAAGAAGATGTAGTACAAAATGCCTTGCAAGATGCTACACTAAAATGCCATATTGCTACCAAACTGTCAAGTTCAATTGCCAAGATACAACTACATACTCACTGGTATTATATATTTTTGAAGTGCCATGTTCAAATAGTATTGCTAAATTCATAATACATTTTCAATGAATTCACTGTTGTTTCCGAATAACAAAAGAGAAATGCTACAGAACTGAGCTTAAATTTTAAGAAAATGTTATCAGTATGTATTTAATGGATGTCACGAGCCCATGCTCGAACTTCATTGAATTTCATTCGGATGACTTTGAGTGTCACGAGCCCATGCCCAAACTTCTTAGACAATAAATTAACATTTTTCCATCTTATTGCATTTCTTGTGTCAAGGATTCATATTTAGCATCAGTGATTCATATTCAGCATCAAACATAGGAGGTTGAGTTCAAGCATGGAGCACTTTGAAATAAAATGACTGTTCATTTTTTCAGCTGGACCACTTTGAAATAAAATGACTGGTGCATAAGAGACAGTGATGCTTAGGCTCCCGTGAAATAAATTAGTAATGACTGGTGTTATAAAGATCAAATACATGGTCACTATTTGGTAACAGTGAAGCTTTAACGGTTCATTTTATTCAGCTGAGATGTATTAAATTAAAATAAAAGTGACTGGTGTATGCTGGTGTTACATCAAGGTTTGGTATATAGTGAACTAATATCTTGCAAGAATTCAATGTGCAACATCAGAGAAATCATCTTTGAAATTTTTTAAAATATCATGCATGGCAGAGTATAAAAACAGTGAACATGGTGGTTTTTTATAGCAAGCAAACATCTATAAGTACAAACTGATAGAGAGCCACGGAGTTCATATATTTTGGAGTTGTAAGAAACGGTATAAAATGACTGGTGCATGTTAATTTTTTCCCAAAATGACAGCAAGTTAAGCCACGGCTTTAATTATATGTGGGTTTTTCATTTTATGCTATCCAATGTTCATTCATGGCAGCTTGAAAGAAATAGACTATCATTTCTTTTCAACATTTTAAAAGTGTATCAAAAGAGAAGAAGACAGAGTAAAAGATGTAATAAACTAATGTTTCAAGCTACAGACATGGAGTTCCTTCTACAAGATCGAACTATGCAATTTTGATGGATAACAAAGCCCTATTTCAAAGAAAATGAAGGGTACAGTAGAACTTATCTGCATGTTTCATGCAAAAGCTTGTGTCTGTTAGTCCAAGCTTCAGTCCTTTATACACTGTAAGCTTGGAATAAGTCTGAAGTTGTGGCTGAAATATGCCAAGTTTCAAGACCGAGTTCATAAAAGATAACTACACATCTTTCAACCACAACTCACACTTAGTCCAAGCTTATAGTGGTTTAACTCAAAGTTCAAAGCCCATTAATCATGGAGGCTGTCGGGCACTGTCAAGGAAAGAAAAGCTCACATCAAAAGAGGGAAAACAAAAAAACTTCATAAACAGGTGTTACCAGTTAAAAGAAATCATGCTTACCGGTTATAACTAAAGATTAAGTCACACTGAGCTCAAGTCTTAAGTCACCACCAAGATCACAGCAAGGATTCATGCCAGTCGGAGCCGTGACTGAATGAGAAAGGAGTTCGAGGCCGAGTTCAAGCTCAAGGCCATGATTCAAAAATGTAAAAGTACCCACAGGCTATGAGTTACAAATTCTTAAGCTGAGAAGGAGACTCACAGTCAAGCATGGGTTTCTAAGGAAGGACACAGTCAAACACCAGCTTGAGTTCAAGAGATGCATCCAGTGCCATATCTTATGGCATAAAAATGTCACTTCATACGGAGAGGCCAAGTTCAACTAATGGCATGCATTAAGACTCCAAGTTTCAAGTAGAAGTCGCAGTGGTAAGAAGGCCTAGCTCTCATCAAATTCAAACAAAGAGAGCTCGAGTTCAAGATGCATGAACATCACCATAGTGATGGCATGTAAACTCTAGTGGAAAATGATGGCAAAGAAATTGACTTTAACTCTCAGAAGGATCCCGAGTTCTAGTTAACATGCAGATTACTTACAAAGAACCCGTGATGTCATAGAAAGACAAAAACTACAGTATGTAACTCCACCAACGCCCAAATAACTATGGTGAACTCCAGCTTGCACATCAAACACAACCAACGATGAACTCCATACCAGCATGCCGGTGCCAAAACAGCACAAACCCTAACTTCTTTTCTTCCAAAAGTTATAGAATGTAAATGAAGTGAAAAGAAATGCCTATGTTGAAATGTGACAAACTTTAAAATCCGCCTTACAGGGAGAGTTAAAGCTCTGACAAACTGCAATGCTTCGACAGTCCCCAAGTAGTGCCATGATAGTACCTTAAGTGCCACGATAGCAAGGTATTTCATAATGGGTTGGGTCATGAGCTGTGATCGGTTATGGAGTTAGAGTTAGCTTGACTATGGTGTCGGCTTTGCATAGGATGTTAGGGGTTTTTAGACTATGGTGTCGGCTTTATGGAGTTAGGGTTTTATACAAATGTGGATCAGGTTTTTGGTGCTTGGGTTACATCTTGATTATATATTAGTTGTTTTTTGGGGGATATATTTTAGATATGCTATGTAATATGTTGATATATTGTAAAAATGGAGTTTTTAAAATATCAACATTAGGAGAGCACTATTAGGGGCTTTATTTTTGGACATCTTTTGAGCCTAAAATTCAATGTTATCTATCTGTTTAGGAGCACCTTTTGGGGGGGGGGATTTCATTTTCGAAATTGGCCTTAGGGGCTATATAACTGAACTTCTTATTCAGTTATAAGGGTTCAAAATTTGGGGATTAAGAGGTATTAGTGAACATATTGTTCCTTTGCATCTTTTCCTTGTATTTTGTAACCATTTTTCCAGATTTTGAAGATAATAGAGCTGGCCTTATTATTCATATATCTTTTTTGAGTATTGTTATCTATCCTTCCAAGTTTTTTGCATTTAAGTGTATTTTGCCTTTTAAGCATAGATTAGTGAGTTGTTCCAAATTATTATTCTAAGTTATAAAGAATAAACCTTTTGCAGAAAGTACCTATTTGTTGGTTGAATTTTTACCATTAGTGGCACCAAACCCTAATAGTAAATTCTTGGTCATCCTAGGTGTTGTGAAGTGAAAATTATTGCAAAGTTCAGTAATGTATGTCCTATAGGTACAGATTTACAATTCTAAAAAATTTGAATCCATTTTGGTGTATCACCTTATTAATCAGTATTCATTTTTTTTAGTTATCCTTCTCCCTTTTCCCAAAACCACAAAAATCAGTATTAGGTGATATTCCAAATTCAATAGGAACCGGCCTAGAATCCGAAGACTCGTTCTCTCTTCCACCAAGGAGATCATTTCCAGGTTTCAACATGATAGCTAGATTCCAAATCAAGCTATAGGCGCAATCTTGATTGACAACAGAAGGCTCTCATAAATCTACTTTAATCGGGTCCATCCAACACTTTATCTTCGCATCATGTGCTGATCACAGTATGGGGTAATTTTAGATCCAAGGTTCAGATCCGCATTATCAATCTTCAAGTTTTTCCCTTGCAAATGATTGAAAATCAATAGCAATCTATTGATTTGGTTACTGAAGGTTGGCGCCAAAGTTACTTCAAATCACCACCTTTGAAGATCTGCCTTGAATCGCTTTATTATCCAAGGTTGTGGATATTTGTCGTAAAGGCCATAATATCAACACTCCCTCTTGGACTTGAGGCAACGATCCACTCATAGATCCTTCATCACAAAACCAAAATGGATTCCTTATCCAATGATGCCATAGATCTTCTTATCTATGATAGATCTCTATCTACTAGATATGTTGAGAACACATATGTTCTTCATCATTCCTCAATCATTCATCTCATTTCCATATGAGAATTATTTCCTATGTTAACATCAAGACATATGATGCTTACCATCCAAATGTGGATTTTCTAGATCCACTAGTCTCCACGTCCCAAGAATATCAAGACCATGATATTCATGATAACATCAAGTCCATGATGTTTACCAACCATAAGTGATATCAAGTCCATGATGTTTACCAACCATAAGTGATATCAAGTCCATGATATCAAATTTAAGATGTTTTCAAGCAATTTGTGGATTTCCTAGATCCACGAGTCACCTTGACTCTTTTGAATATCAATTCCATGATATTCAAGGTAGCATGATGCTTTCCAATCACGAAATATCAAAATAACCTCAAGTCCATGATGTTTTCAAATTTTGTGGATTTCCTAGATCCACGAGTTCCCTTAAATCTTTTGAATATCAAGTCCACGATATTCAAGGTAGCATCAAGTCCATGATGCTTTCCAAATTCAAGTCATCTTGACTCAAACATCAAAATCATGATGTTTATATCCAATTTTATCTATAGTAGGACATATCATTCTGCAAAATCATAACCATACTGAATACGTGATTCAGTAGTATCATAGATGATATATTTATGAAGGTAGAATCCTATCTACCAATGTGAATAGTTGTGTCATCATTCTCAAGGTAAGATATCATATCTATGATATTATCTACCAAGCATGGATTGATAAGATCCATAAAATATCAAGTCCATGATATTAAGATAACATCAAGCACCAAATTCCAAAGTGTGGATTATTTTCAAATCTAATAATATCCAAGTAACATCAAGTCAATGATGTGTACCAATCAATTTTTGGATATTTAGATCCACGAGTCACCTTGACTCAGCAATTAGAATATCAAGTCCATGATGTATACCAAACAATTTGTGGATACCAGGTCCACGAGTCACCAAGACTCAAGAGATGTCAAGTCCATGACATCAAAGCGACATCAAGTCCATGATGTTTAAGAGCATTGGTCTTACAAATATCAAGTCCATGATATTCACCAAGTGCTCGGAGTAATGGTTTATCGATATGAATTCCATGATGTCCACCAACTACTCATATATGGATCCCTGATCCGCGAGATATCAAGTCCATGATATCATGAGTATTGGTCTAATGAATATTAAGTCCATGACATTCACTATATACTCAGAGCAATGGTCTCCAGACATCAAGTCCATGATGTCCACCAAATGCTCAACGAAAGATCCCTAATCCATGAGAAGAATATCAAGTCCATGATATTCTCTAAATCTCCAATTCATGAGGACAACATATCCATGAATAACCGAATAAGCAAGATCTAATCTCATGAATCCACATAAGCATAAGAATAATCAAAATTAAATCTTATAAGAATATTAAATATTTTCTTCATAAGAATGAATCCATATATTCATAGCCAATGTACATATCCAAATGTGGTTCTCTCATAGAACAAGTGCAATTCAACCATGAATAGAAAGCGTATGCAAAAGTAAACCAATGTAACAGAAATGTCTTCACACATTGAACCATATATAATATAGTTTCAGCTATATGAAAGAAAGTATGATCCATACATACATGCCAAGGTATACCATAAGCCAATAAAGTTGCTTCATATATACATAACAAAGTATACTGATTGTAAAACCAGTCATAACCAAATGCAGTAACCAACATGCATAAGATATGCCAATGTACCATATGCAAGGTAATGTAGCATGAATACAACAAAAGTATCTCTAGGTATCATAATGTATGTTCCCATATATAAAATATGCCAGCACAACATATTCATAGGGTATGTTTTTATAACATACAAGAAACCAATGTATGTACCTATACATCAATAGTTAAGCAGTTGTTCTAATGATCAGCTATGTGTATAACATAGAATACCAAAGTATGCACATATCATAATAGTAACATGTCAGTCATAAAGAATACTCCCATACATTCATCCAATAGATATTTATGCCAACGATAGACAATTAATAATGTATGTTCCCACCAAATAGTTATACTAACAATCAGCTGTGAACGTTTCCATAACAGCATCATAAATAAGTCAATGTAAAGTATGCTCCTCATGCATAACTAAAGTATGTTTCTATATAACATGCATTCACAATGTAACAAAATGTACATAGTATGCTCCTCATATATTTAAGGAAAATAAACAGCTATGCTAATCAATCTGCTAAGTATGTTTCACACATTCAATCATATATCAAAGATATAACTAAAAATATTTAACATAACGAAGAAACATATTCTCTCCAAAACATCTTAACAGATGATCAACTATGACATTTTGTTGTGCCAATTAGCTAGGTATGTGACGCAAGGAGGGTTAGGAAGAGAGGCCAAAGGCTCTCCCAAGTACCAAACCAGCTTGCAGAAACAACAATGTGGAAGCAACAACACATAGAGTGAGAGAAGGAACAACAGATATCTTATATTTCATTAATTGATCAAACTCAGTACATGTCGGGTTGTAAGCCCTTCCCGGTTTCGGCCATATACATTCAGTGAATTACAAAATGATCTTCATAAATGCAAGGTCCCATACCTGCCTTTCAATTTTCTCAATAGTTAATCTTCTATCCAATCCTCCTATCTTCTAAGAACAAAGAAAAAAATATATACAAGAGTCCACCAAAGAGATCGGCGCTCAAATCCATAAGAGAGACCCAAATTTAGGTCCACACAGATCCCAATGAGAGACCCCACATTAATTACGCCACGAAAATTAAATGTAGAAGTCGGCCAGATCAGGATAAACAACTCGGGAAGAGCATCACCGAGAAACAACAACCACTCGGTAAAAGCATACCCAAGCAACATGGATGACTCGGTAAAAGCATACCTGACTAACAGGGACGACTCAATAAGAACATACCCGAGCGACAGACCACCAACTCGGTAAAAGCATAACCGAGCAACAGAAACTAACACACCTCAAGACTCATCGGTAAAGCAAGACATAAATGATACCCGAGCAACAGGGTAACTGAGCACTTCACCGAGCAGTCTCCAAACAAGCTAAAGAACAAAAGCAAACATATTTTGGTTGAGCAGGATTGCCAAGGACCCAAGATGCTCCAGCATTAGACACCTGGGGTTACAAGAAATGATTCCCCGAATCATGTATCAGGTCCAACCTGAAATGAACCCAACTTAGATTGAGAAATCCAAGATGAGTCCTCAATTGGTTTGTTCTTCCATTTTACTAGGTAGTACATGCATTCCTTTCCTCTTGTACTTCTGCCAATTCTCTGTTTCAAAATCTGTTCAACTTCCTCTCTCTGTTTCTTAGGATAATCACTCAGTGTTTTCACTTCTTCATCAGGTTCATGATATTCATACAAGTCTGAAATATTGAATATAGGTGATATATCCATGTCATCAAGTAATTCAACTTCATAAGCATTTCCACCGTCAAATCTTCTTAGTATTTTGCAAGGACCAATTTTCTTCATCTTCAATTTTCCATATGTCCCAATAGGAAATTTTCCTTTCTTCAAATGAACCATTACTGCATCACCTAATTCAAAAATTTTATGTCTCCTTGATCTGTCTGCACTATCCTTGTATTTCTTATTACTTTTCTCATGCTTCTATTTTACATCTTCATGCAATGTCTTCATAAACTCAGCAAATTCCTCTACTTCAGCACTTCTTTTCTCTTCTCCAACAATATCTCTCAAGTCTCATATACCTCTCGGTTGTGTGCCATGAACAATCTCAAAAGGTGTCTTTCCAGTACTTCTATTCACTGAATTGTTGTATGCAAACTCTGCTTGTGATAACATCAAATCCCAATTACTTGGTGTGTCTCCAACTAGGCATCTCAACAAGTTACCCAAACTTCGGTTTACAACCTTTGCTCGTCCATCAGTCTGTGGATGAAATGTAGAACTATACTTCAACTCACTATCCAACTTCTTCCAAAGTGTTTTCCAGAAATAGCTAACAAATTTATTGTCTCGGTCAGAGATGATACTCCTCGGTAATCCATGCAATCTAACAATCTCCTTAAAGAAAAGGTATGCTATATGTACTGCATCTAATTTTTTTCTACATGGTATGAAATGTATCATTTTAGAAAATCTATCCACAACAACAAATATGGAATCATTACCTCTTGCTATCCTTGGTAAGCCAAGAACAAAATCAATGTTGATATCACTCCAAGGTTTCTCAGAAACAGTAATCGGTGTATACAATCCAGTATTATGACTTACTCCTTTTGCAACTTGGCAAAATCCACAACTTTTCACAAATTTCTGAACAATACAACTGAGGCCAAAAATACCTTTCTTTAAGCAAACTCAACTTTTTATCAACACCGAAATGTCCAACCAATCCACTACTATGTTTCTCCTTAATCAAATTAGTTCTCATTGATCCTCTCGGTATGCACAACTGAGTACCTTTGAACAACATATCTTCCTAAATGAAATAATCTTCATACTTACTTGATTGATTTGAATTAGGTGCTCTACACACTCTCTACTGCTCAGAAAAATCAGGATCACTTTCATACAAATGCTTCATGTCATCAAAACCAAGAACCTCAATTCTCATTTCAGTCAACAAAGATCTTCTTCTACTCAATGCATCAGCAACTCTGTTAGAAAATCCACTCTTATGCTTTATCACAAATGTGAAACTCTGCAAATACTCTACCAATTTCATATGTCTCTGATTCAACTTATTTTGACTACCCCAATACTGTAAAGCCTTATGATCAGTATACAACACAAATTCATCTGGCATCAAGTAATGTCTCCATTTCTTCATAGCTTGAACAAAAGCATAGAACTCTTGATCATAGACAAGATATTTCCTCTTAGCATCATTCAACTTTTCACTAAAGAAAGCAACAAGTTTACCTTCTTGAGTCAACACAGCTCCAATTGCACTTCCACTTGCATCACGTTCAACTTGAAATACCTTATTAAATCAGGTAAGACTAACACAGATAATTCAGCAACCTTCAACTTCAAAGTCTCAAAACTCTTATCATTTCCATGTGTCCATTTGAATTCTCTTTTGTCTCCTCTCATTGTCTCAGTCATAGCATTACAAATAGAACTGAAATTTCTGATAAACTTCCTATAAAAACTTGTCAATCCATGAAATGATCTTACCTCACTGACATTCTCAGGTGTAGGCCAACTAAGTATAGCTTCATCCTTCTCAAGAGCCATCTTCAAACCATCAGCTGAAATCACAAAACCCAAATACACAAGCTCTTCTTTCATGAAGGAACACTTCTTCAGATTTATCAGCAACTTTTCCTATTTCAATCTCTGCAATACTTGCCTTATATGCATCAAATTCTCTTCTCAAGTCTTACCGAATATCAGAATATCATCCAAGTATACAATCACACATTTATTCAAGAATTTCTTCAAAACTTCATTCATTAACCTCCTAAATGTGCTTGGTGCATTAGTTAAACCAAAAAGCATAACCAACCACTCATACAAACCTTCTTTTGTCTTGAAAGCAGTCTTCCATTCATCACCTTCTCTTATTTTGATCTGATGATATCCACTCTTCAAATCAATTTTGTTAAAATATCTTGCTCCACTTAAACAATCCATTATGTCATCCATTCTCGGTATAGGAAACCTATACTTCACTGTGATCTTGTTGATTGCTCTTGAATCAATGCACATTCGCCATTCTCCATTCTTCTTAGGTGCCAATACAGTTGGTACTGCACATGGACTCAAACTTTCTCGGATCAAGCCTTTGTTCAACAATTCATGGACTTGTTGGTTAAGCTCTTCATTCTCAATTGGTGTTAACTGATGTGGTGCTTTGTTCAGTAAACTAGCTCCAAGAATCAGATCCATACAATGACTAATATCTGTCATTGGTGGCAAACCATTAGGTACATTATCTGAATTGATCTCCTTGTACTCAGTGACTAACTTCTCAACTTCTGCAGGAATTTCATCTTCGGTATTCTTACTTGGTTTGTTAGGAATCAAAGCATAACAGATGTCATTTATTTTCAAATCCTTAACAAACTGTCTACCTTCCATCAAACAAACTTTCACAGATGTACATATCTCACCAACAGATTCTTCAACTAAAGGTAACAAAACTTGTTTCTTACCATAAACCCAAATAGAATATTTATTCAATTTTCCATCATGTATAGCATGTCTATCATATTGCCAAGGTCTACCCAACAAGATATGACAACAATCCATTGACATAATATCACACAACACCTTGTCATAGTACTTTTCAATTTTCAGATTCACAAAACATTGTTCACTCACCATTAATATGTGCTCATCCTTCGTCCATGAGATCTTATAGGGTTTTGGATGCTTCATCCTCTCCAACTACAACTTTGTGACCATTTCCTCATATGCTAGATTCTCCGAGCTTCCACTATCAACAATTACCTTCCAAAATTTGTCTGCAACTCTACATCTGGTCTCGAACAAACTTTTCCTGACATGATCTTGCGTATCTTTCTCACTCCATAGTATCCTTCGGATCATGAGATTTCCTTCCTTCTCAACTTCATTCGGTGACTCTTCTTGCACCAAAGCATTTGTGCTACTACCAATCTTCTTGCTTGCATGTGTACACTCAAAGGATTTATGTCCTTCCTCACCATAATTGTAACAAGTTACTTGGAACCCTCTTCTTCTATAACCACCTTGGGAGTAATTGCCTCTTCCTCGGTATGAACTTCCACCTTTCCATTCAGTCTTTCCTTTGTCTTGAGATGTGTCTGAAATTGACTTGTCTAGTTCAGATCTAATGTTTTCACCATGAGATCTACCTCTTCCTCTAGAGAATCTACCACCTCTGCCTCTTTGTCTTTGTTCATATCTTTTGTTCAATTTCTCCTCAGCTTTTAGGGCAAATTGATATGCCTCTTCAATGCTTTCCATCTTGATCAAGTTGATCTCATCTTGAATAGAACTCCTCAATCCATTCAGATATCTTGCTACTCTTTCCACTTCATCTTCAATATGTCCAGATCTGATGTCCAATCTATAGAATTCTTCAGTATAGTCTTTTACCGATCTATCGTTCTGCTTCAAACTTTGCATCCGCCTAATCAGGTTAATCTGATAATGACAAGGTAGAAACTTGCCTTTCAATTTGTTTACCATCTTATCCCATACCTTGATTTTATCTTTACCTTTCTTCTTTCGATCCAATTGCAATTGTTCCCACCACAAGGATGCATGACCTTTCAACTTTGTGCTTGCAATCTTGACTTTCTTGTCTTCTGATACATTCTCATATTCAAAATATTTTTCCATCTCAGTTATCCAATCAATCAATTCATCAGAATCTAATTTTCCACTGTACTCAGGAGGATTAAACTGAAGTTTGGACTTCAAACTTGTCAATGCTCGCAGGAATCTCTCCTTTTCCTGATCCATCACACGTGCAGGTGCAACTTCACCTTGAACTTCTTCAACTTCATCATCACTAACATCCTCAAGATGTCTTCCTCTGCGTTGGGTTGTCTCAAAAGCTTCCAATCTTGCAGCCATCTGTCTAAGCATATCAGCTAGACCTAGATTTGCATTTCCTCTCCCACGAACCATCTTGAATCCCTCTGCAATTGTAGGTCATATCACAATCTGCTACCCCACAACAATATCACCAACTAGGGTTAGGGTTTACAAGAAGGAACATAGATCTCACCAATGCTCTGATACCACCTGATGCAAGGAGGGTTAGGAAGAGAGGCCACAGGCTCTCCCAAGTACCAAACTAGCTTGCAGAAACAACAATGCACAAGCAACAACACACAGAGTGAGAGAAGGAACAACAGATATCTTATATTTCATTAATTGATCAAACTCAGTACATGTCAGGCTGTAAGGCCTTCCCGGTTTCGGCGATATACATTCAGTGAATTACAAAATTATCTTCATACATGCGAGGTCCCAGACCTTCCTTTCAATTGTCTCAATAGTTAATCTTCTATCCAATCCTCCTATCTTCTAAGAACTGGTCCCCAAAACTAAGAACAAAGAAACAAATATATACAAGAGTCTACCAAAGAGGTCGGCGCTCAAATCCATAAGAGAGACCCAGATTTAGGTCCACACAGATCCCAATGAGAGACCCCACATTAATTACGCCACGAAAATTAAATGTAGAAGTCGCCCAGATCAGGATAAACAACTCGGGAAGAGCATCAACGAGAAATAGCAACCACTCAGTAAAAGCATACCCGAGCAACAAGGACGAATCGGTAAAAGCATACCTGGGTAACAGGGACGACTCGGTAAGAACATACCTGACCGACAAAAAACCAACTCGGTAAAAGCATAACCAAGCAACAAAAACTAACACACCCCGAGACTCGTCGGTAAAGCAAGACAGAAAGGATACCCGAGCAACAGGGTAACTGAGCACTTCACTGAGCAGTCTCCAAACAAGCTAAAGAACAAAAGAAAACATATTTTGGTTGAGCAGGATTGCCAAGGACCCAAGATGCTCCTGCATCAGTATGTACCACACATACATGTCAAGGTTTATTATAAACCAATCAAAGCTTGTAAGATTACAATATACCAATGAAAGGTGTGCTTCCTACACATAATTATCAATTTAGATATGTATGTCTCCATATAAAGCATATGCCAATGCAAAACTAATGCAAAGTGTGTTCCCACATAAGGTATACCTATACATAAGCCAGTTAATGTTTCCATACATCACATACTAAGCACAAGGAAGGTATGTTGCAACAAAATGTGAAGTAAGCTCCTTATCCAAATAATCAGCTAAATATGCAAGGTATAGCATGATACTAACCAACCATGCTAATAGGATATGATCCTACTCATATAAGAAAGGAGATCATAACACAACACTAGGTGCAAGTGAGCCCATGATTTACTCCCTCATACATGCCATGCACTAAGGTGGGAAGATCTTCTTCCTCTAGATCAAGATTTGTGTAATCCCTATCAACTCCCTCTGAGACTTAGGTTTATTTACCAAGTTAGGCCCCCTCTTAATGTAACTTGATCCAATCAATTAAAGAAAAGGCAATTTATAATATAATAGGTAGATTCTGGCTCTTTTACCAATTATGCAAGATTTGAAGTCTTCTTTACTCATGCTTCCTTGGCCATTTATATAGGAGCCATTTTTAACCTATGCAAATATTAACCCTACCTCAAGGTCATGACATTATCTACGGGCCAAACCCCGGTTGGCATAATATATGAAATTCCTAGATCTGAAATTCCTAGATCTCTAAATCCGGTGATGTGCCTTGATGCTCTATTATCAATAATCCAAGAATACTTAATTGAGGTTTGGGTAGACAAGGCTGAATATAGGGTTGGATTCTCCATTGTTCCAAGATTTAGAAGATTTAGTCTGTTCTCCTAAAATCTGAATATATCTTTGCTCAACCTAGGCTCTGATACCATGTTAAGTTTTCAGATTTATGGAAGGAAATTACAGCCTGTAGAAGTCTTTTAATCTGGAAACAAAGCAATACACAAAGTAAGCAAGGAGTATGGAAGAATAGTACCTGATTTGTACTTCAAAATCTGCTAGATGAAGGCTCTCATAAATTTCCTTTAATCAGGTCCATCCAGCACTTTATCTTCGCATCATATGCTAATCACAGTATGGGGTAATTTCATATCCAAGGTTCAGATCCGCATTATCAATCTTCAAGTTTTGTCCTTGCGAATGATTGAAAATCAATAGCAACTATTGATTTGGTTGCTGAAGGTTGGCGCCAAAGTTACTTCAAATCACAACTTTTGAAGATCTGCCTTGAATCACTTTCCTTTAGATTTGGACTTTATGTTTAATGAATTTGCCAAATTCTGGAAAATATCAACCACTAATTCCAACACTTGGACAAATCGAACAACCTCAAGGAAGGAGAATTCGCTCCTTATGAATGCAGCTCTAAATCACACCAGCAAATTGATTCTTGGAGAGAAGACACTATGTTATGGTTTTGATATGTCTTCTCCCAAAAATCGATCCACATATATATGTGATTGGGGAGGCTTCTTAAGAGGCCGACTTGGGCCTTTATAATTAAACCTTTGTTTATTTAAATTCTCCTCAAGAGGCCGACTTGGGCAAATTAAATAAACTTTAATTTATTCCATTCAAATCGGTTTTTCTAATAAACAATAAATAATAAATATCCTAATATTTATTATTATTATTTATATATCAATTTATAATAAATATATATTCTAAACATTTATTACTATCCAAGGTTGTGGATATTTGTCGTAAAGGCCATAATATCAACGAATTATTGGGCCTTTGTAGTCTCAATGGCATGGTTATATGTAATGGCATGAAATACTGGCCAGGATCAAATGGCATCACTTGTAAAACGTACAACATGCAGAGTGTGGTAGACTATGTGATAAGCTCTCAAAAGTCAATTTCCAAATTATTGTACTTCGGGATTGAGTGTTGTCTTATGGAGTTAAATTCTGATTATATCCCTCTTTTTATTAACTTCGGTGTAAATGCAAAAGGTTTGCAAGGAGAGTAGATCCAAAACGCTTGCACAAAAGTTCATGAGCAAGGTAAAATTCTTATAAATCAAGACAATCAAGAGCTATTTCGTGTTGCTCTTGAAAAACAGCTCCAACTGGTTAAAAACAATATTGATTGCAAGGATAACAAGGAAGAGAATGAGCATTTGTGCAGCAACATGTTGATTCCCCTAGTTTATAGAGCCTTAAAGGTGTGTAAGAGATCTAGGCCATTGAAGAGCATCGCAAATACTTTCCCAGCTAATCCTTGGTATGACAAGGAATGCAAGGATGCTAAGAGATCTCTTAAAGAGGGGGAGTCCAGCAAAGAAAATACGAGTGCATACAAATAATTGATAATTTTCTTATAAAAAAGAGTTATGTGATTGCACGAAGGAAGGAGTTAATCTCTTTGGGGAAACATAATCCTAAGGGTTTTTGGAGGGAGCTACAGCAGAAGAGAAAACAAATAGAAAATATCACAAATACCCAATGGTTGGAGTATGCAAAACTTTTATATGAACGGTCAAGTGGGGAAAATAACTCCCCCATAATTAACACTTCAGTTGAGGTATTTTCGATTGAAGAAATCAAACAAGGCATGAAGAAGATGGCAAATGGTAAAGCCCAAGACATTAATATTTTTGCACAATTTTTTTTTAAATGGGGAGTAGAGCTCCTAGCTTCACACATCAAGAACATTTTTAACAAGGTCACACAAGGCAGCTTTCTGATTGAATGGACAACTAATGTTGGTATACCTCTTCACAAGAGTGGAGACATCAATAATCCTTCCAATTACCGTACCATTATGGTGAATCCCCTTCTTGGAAAGTTCTTTGGGAGCATGTTAGAACGTAGAATCGGCGATTCGGCAGAAAAAGAAGAAAAAAGAGTAAAGGGGTAGGTTGGTTTCAAACCAAAACATTCTCCATTGATCATTGCATCACTCTAAGACATTTCATTGAAAAAGTTTGGAACAACCAAGGAGGAGAAGCTTTTTGTTGTTTTGTTGACTTTAAGAAAGCGTTTGACATCGTTCCTAAAGATAAGCTATGGCACAGAATGGAAGAGTTGGAGATCCCAAAAGTGTATAAGGTTGTTATTTATAATCTATATGGGCGGGTCAGAGCCAAATTAAGAACTAAGGAGGGCATGTCTAAATGTTTTGGGAGTGACATTGGATTCAAACAAGGGTGTCCTTTATCCCCTACTTTGTTTGGTCTGTACATCAACAAACTTGAAGAGTGGTTAAACAATGCCAATTGAGAAGGCATATATTTGGCAGGTTATGTGGTGAGACTACTTGTGTATGCTGATGACCTTATTCTTATTGCTAAATCTGCCCAAGGTTTGAGAGAGTGTCTAAAAAATTTGGAGTTCCTTTTCCAAAAAGTGGGGATGCAAGTATACACCAGCAAGACCAAAGTCATGATCTTTTCTTTGAAAAGAGAAAAACAACAAATTACATTTATCTTTGAAGGCAACTCTTTGGAGATTATGGATGAGTACAAATATCTAGGAATTGATTTCCAATGTAGATTCAGTTGGGAGACATGTAGATCAAAAAGAATCCAAGGGGGGGTGGAAAGCTCCATACCTTCTCCAGAAAAGGTGTAGGAAGGCTGAGTTGTGGGATTGGAAAACTAAGAAGACTCTCTTTGGTCTATTAGTGGTACTAGTTATTCTTTACGAGTGTGAGGTTTGGGGAAGTAACGTGTCAAATCACAAATCGAGACAATTAGAAAGAATCCAAAAACATCTAATCACTAGCAGCCTCAAGGTCAAGCCAACAGTCCCTTACAAGATCCGCTTAGCAGAAGCTGGTATGTTTCCAATCGAGGCTTCAATAATCATTAATTTGCTAAGTTACTCAAAAAAAGGTTGGAAATATGGATAAGCACCACTAGCCAAAGATGGTTGTTGAAGAGGAGCTAAAATGTAGGAAACAAACATGGATGAAACAAAATAGCAAGTGGATGGACAAATGGAACATAAATTTTCATGAGTACCCAAACACTAATGAGGAGATTAAAAAGTGGTTGTTAGAAAAATTCAAGAATTTTGTCGAAGAATTTTGTCAAAGAATTTCATCTCATGTGGGGACATGATGATAAAGACTATTTAAGATCCACCATCAAAAGAAAGGCCAAAATTCTAATTGCACAATTGAAGACTAGCTCTCATCATTTGAGATGTGAAACTGGTAGACAGACAGGCACCCAAAGAAGTGTGGGAGGAAAGAACCTGTAATTTTTGCAGCAAATGGGTGGTGGAAACTGAATGACATTTTATCAAAGAATGTGCAACATACAAGGATATCCGCTGTCAATACGAAGACAACTTAAAGGTGAACAATCTGAATAAACTTTTTGAAGAGGCAAGATTGCACAAAATGGTAAGTTTCTTACTTTGGATCCACAACAGAAGAGTCAACATGGAAAAGATTCAGCATGCAGATTAATTTGTTATCTCCTGGCCCCTTATACCGCTGGTCTCGTGGATGCCATTAAAATTCATTCATTCATTCATTCAAGTTTTAATCAATTATTTAGAGCCTTGGTCAATATCCTGAAGGTGGAATGAATTTCTACCCAATAAAAAATTATTTATTCCAAAATATTACTCATGAAATGAATGAGCAAACCAGAAATCACCAAGTAGATCTATATACAAAAGAAAGGTTATTTGAAAGGATACTTTTTATATGACGAGTCCCTATAATATATTTTCTGAAGGTTTACAAAATCAAATTTTCTATTACTTAAATATGGGATAACATATACAGGAATCATAGTTTGCCAAACTAATGAAAACATATATTGATGACGTTTGAATTTGTATCTTACAACTAGTATACTGAATTGATGCAACAAATCTGATGCATGACATATAACTGGTATATAGAAAGAAACTTGTCTTTAGTTCATTGCTCTAAATACTGGTGATACTGATCATGAAAAAATAGCTTCTGATTGAGACTCGTGTGCAACTTTAATAAACACGTCTTCTAGAGTTGTATCAGCAACACCCCAAGCTTGAATGGTCAGGTACTCTTTGGCACGCTCTATGGTCCGAAAGATGTCAGTAATTTTTATGTCCAGTTTTGGTAGTTCAAATTTCTGTGTGCCAGAAAGACTGTACACTTTCCTTGCATTTCTAGATAAACTTTGCACCAGCTTTTCCACCTCGTTCTCCTCATTTGAAAATGTAGTTATGGTGAGAACATAAGATCCTCCATACCTTGCCTTGAGCTGCATTTGCAATTCATAATTTATTCAGTAGTAGATAATTAGAAGAGATAAGAATCCATTTAGAAGAAGCAAGTCCTTGTGCATTCACAATCATGGATTTCTGCAACAGTGAACCCATGTTATACAGAAATAGGAAAATACCTCTCTAGAATTTCCTATGCACTGCAGTTGTCCATCAACAAAAATACCCAGGCGGTCACAGAGCACCTCTGCCTCTTGCATTGAATGTGCTGAGATCACACAAATGTTTAACCCAAAATATCTGATATGTTAATTAACAAAATTTATTTCTAGAATATTTCATAAGAATCATGACTAACATTCCTTATTTAAATAAGAAATAGAATGGTCTCATTCAGTCACAGTTTCTGTTATAATCATGCTTTCCAGATAAAGACAAAACAGAATTACATGGTCAAGTAAGTGGATTAGGCAATTTGATGAATAAGAAAACATCTACCAAACAGAGCTAAGGCCCCTACTTGTCAAAATGATTGCTCGGTCTCGCTTTGCCTGCTTCACAACATTCCATAGTTTGCTTCTTGAAGCTGGGTCCAACCCTGTACTGGGCTCATCCATATACACAACCTAGTTGAACAAACATCAAAACTTAATAAAAACCTGCAGATTTTACAAAATCCCCTAAGCAAAAGGAAGTTTTGATTTTCTCAAGGTATCTTGAGTAAAAGGGCCTTCATTGAAATCATAAATATATTAATAGCACCAATGAACTTAAATATACACACTTGAGGATCTCCAATAAGAGAAATAGCAACACTAAGCCTTCTCTTCATGCCACCACTGTATTTTCCTACTTGTTTGTCACCAACCCCTCCATTGAAAAGATCTACACTTTTTAGGGATTCTTCTACAGCCTATAACACCACAACATTAGTTATTAACTGTTGACTGACATTGAAGACTAGTTTTGTAAAAATGCGTTTATGTTGTAGGATGTGAATGTTACACTTACAATTTGAAGGGATGCACCTTTGAGATTCTTCAGCCTGCCATAAAATAAAAGATGTTCCCTTCCAGAAAGAGTTTCCCAGATCAGGCTACAAAAACCACTCTCTGTGTCATAAATTTTCGCCAATAAAATTAAGTAGAAGCAAAATAGTTCCTATCAACTTCGCAGTTTCATTTATTAATCAATTCCATTAGTACAATTCAACTAACATTTATGCCCTCAAATTTAGATCTTTATAGATAGTCCCTTAGGGCATCAGTAATTACTCATGCTGTGGACAAACCCCCATGCTTGTGTAGATTTTGTCCATATCTGTATGTATATCCATACCCTGTATGTATGCTGTTCCAGAAGTGGGAGCTGAAAGTCCAATCATCTGCAAGAGATGGCATTTGATGTCATTATTTTTACAAAACTTTATAGTTGAATTATGTTACCATCATAACAATGGGTTCAAATCCAGCGAAGAAACAGATGGTTGACAATGTTGAAAATAATACAATTAAATCAGATCACACCATGAAACAACTTGTTAGAGGCAAATTTGTCTCAAAATATTCTTAAACAATTTGCATTTGGAGTAGCGTATAATAACAAAAAGGATCGATGTTCAAACATCAAAGAAAGGATGCAAACTGTATTTGACAATTTTTATTTTGTTAATTCCATTAATGAATAGCATTTGTCAAGGCAGTAAACACATAGCTCTATTCCCGATAACAGTATAATGGTTGCTGTCTAAATATTTAAGGCTCTTTTACCAAAGACTTTAGAGAGATAATCCATGTCTTGAAGTTGGATTTTTCTTCTGGCTGAGGAAGGAATTTTGCATATTAAAATACTTTTCTTTGTTTCATAGCAAACACATGACTCAAGTATTCAGTCCCATATGTTAGGGCATATTTATAAATTCAATGCAAGTCCACATTATTAGAGCCTTCGAGCTACAATATTTTGGTGTACCTTGGAACCAATGTTTCTCTAAAATTCTGGAGCGGAGGAATGTTGGCACATAGAGAACAGTTTTGAGGGTGGAAAGACTTTTGCTGAATTTTGGGGACAGCTATTTAAATACTTAAACATAAAAAGCAGCTGAAACTTAAAGAAATAAGTGCACTGTGCTGAATTTGTAATGGCAATCCTCTCTTTTTTAATTTTTTAGGGGATCTTAGCATTGTTTTCTTTAAAAAGATCAACTTCTACATTTTTTGTGCACTCAATGCAGCAGGCTCTCCAATCTTAAAAAAGAGGAGATGACCCCTTCAAGTTCCCAAGTACATCCTCTTTCAATTTTTTAATCAAATATGCATTTTTTTATGTTTTTGTTCCATGCACATTAGGCCATAAACAAGAATATTTAATACAAACAATATGAAATTAAATGATGAAATCCTAAAATCTGATATTTATTTATTATAATTGCTACAAAAAGGATTACAAATACCGATAATACTGAGTTGAGAAAAAAACATTTAAATTAGCAAACCCTCATAAAATAATCTTAAAATATTTCAATGAGCAAAATAACTATTCACAAGTGCCGCTCTGTTGTACGGAATGTAAATCAAATCAAATGGCTGTGACTGGTACAAAAACTAGGTCGTACGGCCGATGAATCTAGGATATATGATGGCGGCAACACACCTGCAGATGTTTGAATGTTAGGCACAACTAAGAAGTTGGGTGATCAAGGGTTTTGTCGTGCATAGTGGCCTCCCACAATGTACAAAAGCCCTCAACTTGGTATAGTAACACTAAAACAACAATAAATGCCTCTGATTTGTATAGTTTTCTCTTTAACACTTATATCTAAACTTGTCGGCAGCATTTGTCATGAATTCAATTTTCCAAAATATTCCTAAATGGCTAAATATTGGATTTAAATTTACAATATTCAACACCAATGTGATCCCTAGATGGAATCTCTTTGTTTCAAAAAGACGGTTTTTGTTCTCCAATCCCAAACAGGAATCAAGAGGATTTCCATCTTCCAAATTTCCACACACAAAGGGTTTTCTTCTTTGAATGCGAAGATGAACATAAGTGCTCAAACTAGAAAAAGGATTTGATTACAAAACCTGGATAATGTTTGTTATTAATTCACCTTCCTTTTATAAATTCCTTTTGGTCCCCTTAATTTGAGTTTCTTTACCCCTCCTAATAATCTTCCAAAAGTGCTTTAAAATATTTTTTTAATAAATTATAATAATATATAAGTTTCCCTTTTAAAAATAAAGTTATTGGGCCCAATTTGAAATATTATTAATCATTTCCCTCACTTTATCCCTTAGCCTACAACAAATGAAGAAATAGGCTATGGATTCTCCCAATTAATTTAATTCTAGAAAGGGGACATGACATCCCAAGGCATCCAAGATGTTGAGGACATCACCCAAACCCCAAGGAGCACATCCCCATATAATGCTTCTTGAAATGCCTTGGATCGGGGTTCATTTAACCTTTGCAGTGCCAACTTGTGACATCCTTGGGAATATTCCTTATTCAACCCATCTAGAAACAAGCTTGAGATATCTAGGAATCCAAGTTTGTTTAGACCTACAATATTAGAGTGGAATCATTGTGTCTTGTGAAAAATGGAGGGAAAGATCACTTATAAATTATAATGATCATAGTTTAGTTAACTTTCAAAATGAGGATTGTGCATTATTTAGATCATCTTGATCTGTTGGGCTAAGGTGAGAAACTGAAAATACAGTACTTAGTAAGTATTCCATTGTAAAATTTTGGAGGCCATAAATTAGGTTCACAAACTCCATTATTAACCTCATTTGAAGCATTGAAAACATTATTAAGCCCTACAAAATAATGAAAAATGTTCTGTTTTGGGCATGTTTGATTGTGATTGACAAGAAATTGATCTCTTGGAATAGGATAAGGACACCTAAAGAGAAAACGTCTAAGGTGGATTACTAATGATACAAAATGGGCTCCCAACAACACAAATAGACTAGAAAAATTCAATAATCACTTGGATAAGGTTTTTGGAACAATCAATTCTCATATTCATGAGGAGCTTATAATTTAAATTTGAGGGAAAAAAATAAAAAAAGCATTGTGGGACCCACTTAGCACCTCTTCAATCAAACAAGTGAAGTGAGTCACCCAACTGAGTGGTAAACTCTCTTTCCTTGCACCTTTAAGATTTCAAAGTATAAAAGACTCTGTTGGCATAGATGTGCAGCACTAAGCATAGGAAAAAGGATACACAACTGATTGAAATCATTGTACAAAACCCTGGAGCTCCATATATACTGTTTTTGTATAGATTTCTTATCACAAAGCTCCTAATAGAAAAACATAAACAAGATGTTTCCTTTAATGATTTTTTTCATTGTATTTATTCATAAGCATATAAGTCATTCAAAATAGTTAGGTAGAACCAAAAGAGTAAATTCATTTCATCATAGGTAATGAAAAGAAGTTTAATGGGTAGAAGAAATATGGAAAGCATGATGAAAGGAAATTCAAGCATAATTAGAACTACAAAAAGAATAAAATTTGCTCATATTGGAGTAAAATAGGACATGCTGAGGGGAGATGCTTCAAGCAATTCAATGAACATGATGAGGGGCATAGAAGATTGGAAGGGCCATCAAATAGGACTTAAAAACTCAATGGTTATCGAGGTTCATTTTACATCACTTGCCAAAACTTTACAATCTCTCTTTCCCTCATGATGTGGATTTAGGATACTCACTTCAAATGTCTGGAGACGACACCTTGATTGATTAAATTGATAACATGAAAGACGATAAAATATTTGTTACAAGCAATTCTACAACACCTATTGACTATGGAAGAATCAATGTTAAGAATGGATATCAATACAAATTTTCTATCTATCAAATAGCTCAAACTTTTAAAAAAATGGTTTCCACCTAATTTACTTGCTATGAAGCACACAAAAAACATGTATAGGTTGTAGCTTTTGACCAATTTGTCACCAATGAAAAGTTGTACCATTCACTAAGGTTTCATGATGCTTCTAGGAGAGTATATACCTATTGGAAACATTGATAATGGCAATGAACCACATTAGAGTATCCTTATAAAGGAGATGAAAGACATCAATTAAAGATTTTGAAAACTTGAAAGGGAGTCTATCACTCATATCATATGATGATGCTTCCACAAATGAGGAAATTTCATGTCCCCTTCTCAAAGTTTTTTTTAAAAAAAGAGAAATTTGTATTACTTCAGGGCTATGTACACTAGGGATCATTCAAGAATGTCTCCTAGCCATCCCTATTTCTTTAAAATCCCTAAATATCTTGAAGGCTTGGGGATGGCCAAACATCCCCAAAACGACCACCCATCCTTGACGTTGTAGAAGAGTTTGCTTTAGAAGGGTCCAAATTTAAGAAAAAAATGATTTATTACTATTATTTGTAAGCCCCAACACCATTCTTAGCCCTAGAATAACAAACAAAAAGGCCCACCAATGTAATGTCCCCTTTTTATATTTGGAAATTAATTAAATAATTAAAATTTAAGTTACGAGAAAATAATAAATTTATCAACTTAATTTAATTATTTAATAAAGTATTAAAGTGACTTTCATGGTGAGTTCAGCGAAAAACTTAATAAAGTCATTTTATTATTATTTCTCTAATTTCAAATTAAATTCAAAGAGGGAAAACTAAAGAGAAAAAAAAAAGATGAAGAGGCAAAGCAGGGGGAAGGCCAAGAGTCTCTGTAGTGGGCTATAAAACAACAATGAGAGATTCACTCAGGCATGCTTGGTTTTGTTATTATCTCTTAGAGAAGTTTGAGGGCAGATGGCTTTCATGTCTGAAACCTAAGGATGGAAACCTTCAAGATTTGTTGGTGGATTGGACGGAAATCCAATTGATCTCTTGGGCAGATTTGCGATGAACTTCACAACTGGTCAAATATGCAGTCTCGATTAGAGACAAAATTGCAGTCTGGACAGAGGAGCATTATTGGTGAGTTCGTGGCATTCATATCAGCATTTGATGTAACTAATCAATATTTATATTTCCAAAGTTAACATTTTAATAAGATTCTGGAGAGCCAAAAATATTTTTTACGCAAGAGTTACCTTTCTATGTGATGCAGTATATGAAATCAATTCAAAAGGGAACCGCCTTCTAAAATATTTGGGTGTGAGAGTTTTAAACTATTGGGTGTGTCAATATTTCCTAAAGGTTTGGGGGTGTGAGAGTTTTAAACTTGTTGTGGAAAATATCTCCTACTTATCAATTGATGAGCTTACAAGGCTTTCTGATGAATGGTTCATAAGGCACAACACTTGCTCAAGGTTTTGCAAATGGGTTGCAAGCAAAGTGGGCTTAACCTTGGAGGAAACTCCATGGTTAAGCGCACTTGAGCTGGAATACTACTAGAATAAAGTCCCAGTGCTTCACCTCTATGAGCATCACCTAGTGTATTGAACCGAATAGCAAACTAGGCCTCCTCCATCGTACAACACCCACACTCTGCGCTACGATGACCCCTTCGTACGCTAACGACACCTCCACCGTACTGTGCACACTTCCACCATACCATACATACTTCCACCATGTCGTGCACACTTCCACCGTACCGTACATACTTCCACCATGTCGTACACACTTCCACCACACCATGCACATTTCCACCGTATTGTGCATCAAACACTGCACGACTGCACTTTGCACGCCGCACGCTACACACTGCGATTGGGCACCCAACACTCGACACCCTTTGGATTCAACACCCTCTGACACTCAACACCCTTCAACACTCAACCTTCAACACTTGGTACCTAACAACTGAATATTATACACAATCTATTCAGAAATATGAATGGCTATTATTATAATCCAAGGCAACACAATAGATCGTAGGTCAAAGAATATGCAAACCACAGAAATGAAATGCTATCAATTGGAGATTTATATTCTCAGATTATATCCAGATGCACAAATTTGTCTTCGCAAGAAGAATTCAAAAATTTGACAATGAAGTACACATTGAAATATCTAAAGAGATATCTCCGACGGCAGACTAGGGTGGCTGCTAACTGCCGAAACTGCAATTACAGACTAGGGAGGGTCTTCCACCTCCAAAACTGTACACAAGACTCAATTCTAGCTAGAATCACAAATAAACAAGAAATATAAACTCAACGATGATTACCTACGATTCCAGCCAATGCCTTATAAAGGGCTCCAAGAAGTATCTAGAAGGTTACAAAGGGCCAACATAACTTTATTTATTATTTTATAACTAAATTAAATTTTTTTTATATTGAGATAGTGTATCAACTGGAGAATTTACAAAGATATCAAAAATAGCAAAATTACCAAAATAGCAGCAATAGAGTTTTTGCTGCAGATACCAGTCCTAATCTATATCAAGTTCATAAGTCTCTATACAAATTAGGATTTTAAGATCAGATCTATGAGAGTCTATACATCAACAAAATTAACCATGCATAAACAGATTATGCCTAAGAATCTCCCCATCCATCTGTATTGGTTCTGGTGTCTGTGGTGTCCCATCCATCATTGTTGCTCCTTCGTTCCTGACTGTTCCAGTTGTCATTGTGTTCCTGGCTGTTCCAGTTGTCACTAGTGAATGTACCCTCCTAGGTACCTATTCTATTGTCCTCTGTTACATTTGTGACCTAGGTGTTGGGTGTACTGGGAAGGTTCTCTAGGGCATGGTTCTCTGCTTGTGATATCTCTGCTTGTGATGCCTCGGTATAATTGGCAGAATGGATGTCTCTCTTGAACACGACCATAGCCCCTTCTTGCAAAAGTGACAGGAATCTTTCTTCTGATACCTCTATCCTTGCTGAGACCTGAGAAACAATGTTAAGATGTGTGATGTAATGACCCTTACTATAAAGGCCACTAAAAACCCCCAAAACTGAACTGTGACAATTCGTCAAACACTTTCCCTGCAACCTGAGTTGTGGATGTCTGCTTGTTTTGATTTGATTGTTTGGTACCAAAGATGTTTTAATGATTGAAATGGTTGCAAAGTAACTAATAGAAAGTCTAAATGATATGCAACTTATATTTATTCCTTTTCAAGTACAAATGCATGTAATCCTGATGTAAATCACACACCTACAGCCAAGAGGCATTTTCACAAA